>VXAL01003268.1:28846-47361 GCA_013399475.1 Chauna torquata | reverse complement strand
AAAAAAGGTGTAGAAATTGATGTTTCTACAACTGTGTTGATGAACAATGTACTGCAGAAAAAAATTAAGGGAATCTTAGCTACTCACTATTTTCAGCTGCTATAAAGGGCTGTCTGGCATCAAACACACACCATTGTGCTTAATTATACTGAATTGTCATGATTATGGAGAACTTCAATAGTGTTATATTGAAGTGGAGACTCAGGGCAAAGTANNNNAGGAAAAAGAATAAAGTCCTTGTTAAAAGCCTCACTTGATTTGGTTGTGAAGTTTATAATTTTGCAAATTAATTCAGTTAAAACAACTGTTTGGAAATAGCAATCTATGGTCTTAGGATACTTACGACAGAAGTGCTAATATTAAATCACAACCAAGTTGCTCAGAATCTTCACTTTACATGTCTCCTAGATTTCTCTACTGAAAGCAGAAATGGAATACTCTCCTGTTTTGGCATTCATGTGTGCCTCCTTTATAACTTGAGTAAGGTTTAAATCTAGTCTTTATTCAGGGTAAAACAAAACCTGAAGTCTTGCACTTATTGACAGATTACAGGACAGTCCTCTAAGAAGGCACACACCTAATTAGTAAAATAAATCCTGCTCAGATTAATCCTTAAAAATGAAGACAATCTTTTTTCTTTCTCACTTCATATTCAGTTGGAGTCAGTGCAGGTCTACGGAAAAGCCTCAGCAGATAGACTGTGCCCAACACTTAACAGACCTCAGGAAAGTCTTATTTCTCCAATTAAGCAAAGGAGAGAAGCCAAATCAAGAGGATTTATAGCCTGTTATGCATTTAAAGTGAATGATGCTTCCCATATTATAGAAACACTTCATGATTTCTGATCTAGAAAAAGGCAGATACTGTTTAAGATCTCACAACTGAGGTTGGGAAAAGTCTTGGATAAAGGCTTTCAGTTGAGTCATTGTTCATTTACATAAGTCCTGATAACCAGTTTAGCTAAACCTATACTAAGCTTTCAGTGCATTAGTCCAACTGCAAAGCTCTTTCAAACAACTGAACCTCCTTTGCTTGAACTTATACTCAGCTGAACTGTGGACCCAGCACTTCAGTTAGCATTAGTTCTTGAAAACAATCAGATGAAATCTTTGCCCAACTGCAAACACTGAAAACTGTTTTCCTCTAACAAATACACAAAATTTGCTGCTCCAAAGACTGCTTAAAAAAAAACTTTACAAGAAGTAGTCTGTACGAACCAGAACACAAGCCTTTTGTACAAGATGTTAAAGTGCAACTAAGAATGGTATTTTATTGAGTCACAAGATGTAGCTTGTTCTGTTGCTGTTTGGCTTCTGTTTTGTCTGTTTCCTATAGTTTGTGCTATCATGGCCTATGGCATTCAGTATTAAAACAGATTCACCTCGTGCACATCAGAAGGGTATAATGACAAGGTTCAGTGCATGAAAGCAGACAAAACACTAAAAATCCACAAATTATATATTTAGCCCTAAATACTTCAGAGTTTTTTTTATATACTAAGATTGTATTTTAACTGCCTTATGTTTCTTCAGAAAATGTAATTGTCCCTTTCAAACTGAACACTGGTTTGAAGCAAGTATATAGAAAACATTCCCCATTAAATGCTGAAGATTTAACAATAGCAAAGTTTGAGTATTATCTGCTACAACAAGATCAGATCTCTTCTACCATCTCAGAAAAAGTGTACTTATAGTAGAGTTCATCTCTACAGTATCTGAGTATTCAATACAACTGAGCTGATTGCTACAAGCTTATCTATCAATCAGCACAGCTATTAAAAGGTCATAGCTTTGTTTAAGAAAAACACCAGTTCAAATGAATTCCATTCAAACAAAACAAAGTGCTGAGAAGACAAATCAATATTTGCATTTAGTTCTAGTGCAATGGTTTTCATAAGATAAAGCCCTAGCACCAAAGAGGTCAATAAAAAAACATAACTGCTTGGCTAACCTCTCTCAAGTTAGTTGCATCTGTTTTCACTATGCATCTAGTATCCTTGTAAAGAAGAGAAATTACATTTAAAAACTTAGTTCCTACCTTCAATATAAGTTTTACTTGACAACAACTTCTAGCTGATCACAGATCATANGTACTACATTTCACCATTTTAACATAGCCCATGCAACTGACCAGGTAAACAGTAAACAGTTTTCATTAACACATTTATTTAAGCTGAGGAATTTTTTTTTCATTTATAAGAAGATCATAACCTGACTATCTATAGATACAGAACTCCACTACAGCCTTTTGATCAAATTAACAAAAATCCATCCATTATCTACTTATACTAAGTTAGCATAGGACAGCATATCAATACCTTCGCCACCTCTTTGCTATTAAGGAAGGAGAATGTGACAAAGATACCTAGTGCAATGATCCATGTTAACAATGGCAAATCAAAGCCATCATTTACACAGGCCAACTCTTGTGTCCAGCACACCAAAAGACAAGCTTTAAGCACCAGCTATACTGCTCCCATTGCTCAAAGAAAGTTAGGGGAAAAATCACAGAAAGTATTTGAAGTACCGTCAACCACAGGTAGAATTTAGGAAATCTATTTCTTAGTCCAACCTCGCTTCCTGAAATTAAGCAGCAAAGTCTGAGAAAATCAGACTAGTATTGACTTTCCTGGGAAAAAATCAAGTAATGAGCTTATCGATGGCAGTGAGTACATTCTTCTTCNGTACATTCTTCTTCCAACAAATATGAACCAAGCTGAGAAGCTGTTTAGAAAAAAAACACAAGGATCTGTATAACCTGCTCAAAGTGATCTCATTTT
The DNA here is from genome assembly GCA_013399475.1 of Chauna torquata. Lineage (NCBI taxonomy): Eukaryota > Metazoa > Chordata > Aves > Anseriformes > Anhimidae > Chauna > Chauna torquata. Next base: position 44,582 of record VXAL01003268.1, on the reverse strand, counting down.
GAAAGATGACTGATTTTACTCTTCTGAACTCTGCCACAGTAGAGTTTCTATCTCTAATCACAACAATATGGTAGCTTAAATATGAGTTGAACTATTACATCCCTCAAAAATCAAAACACCCCAAATTGTATTATGGCTAAAAGCAGCCATCAAAAATAGAAAGGTGGATGAAGTATAGGGGAGACAGTAGAAAAATCCATCCCCCACAGTAGATATCTGAACCACCAGGAACAAGTAACACTTGCACACTAAATTTGAAAACAAGTGTAAATACAAGAAAACCACCCTGCAAAAGAGACTACAGCGTGAAAAATTGGGAACAAACAACTAATGTCCAGTTAACTCCACTAGTACAAAAAACATTTAAAATTAAGCATTATCTTTCCCAATAACACACACAAACGGAAACAGAAGCTGAGGAGCTGCTAAAGTCTTCCAGAAGTGTAGTCAGGGTTCAATAGTTACAGAATACTGATAAAATGAGAATACAAGACAGCTATTTATCTTTTCTATCAATTACAAATACTGTCAAGCCTTTTTGTAAGTATATTAATGCACACATAATTCAACTTCTCTTTACATAGAGAAGCTGAAACTTTGCCAGAGAAAACAATTGCGAGCTTCAACCTGAAAAAGTCTGGACCATATTGAAAGCCATAAATCTTCTACTGAGATCAATTTTTTAAACAAAAAGACCAAAGCAATCGATAAGAATTGATAGTGGCCTTAAATGGCAGTATTAGTACTGAAACAACTAGTGCAATTCAGATGGCACAAGAATTGTTTATACACAGAGGAAAAAGGGGAAAGACAATACTGGGAAAAAAACAGCACAATTTCATTTAGCCTGGTTTCTTAATGAAATTCCCATCTTCAGTGAAGACTCAAAGGAGTAAAATCTACAGAAAGTGTGTCTCAAATTCAACATTAAGGACTGCAATGATGGAAAGTCAGGGAAAGCTCCACCATCATTCGCCTGCTTGCTAGTCACACTCACAGTCCTAAGTTATCCATAGTACAGCTCCTGTCTAAACAGGAAGTCAAAAAGCGATGGTTAGTAACAGATGAGCAAGTATTACACTGTATGTCAGAGAGAATAAGTTAAAATTAAGAGGATTACAGGAAAATAGCCTAAGATGTCAAGTTCCACTGGTATTGATGTTCAAGGAACAGCCTGTACTTACATCTTGATAAAAATTGCAGAATTCTCTCATCTGTAAATTTGCATTGAGAAACTCAGACCTTAATTTTCCTGAGTACATTACAAATGTTGACAGACTACGACTCTGCATGTTCGTATGGTGAACATACACTAAGTGACATTTCAGATGCTAAGCTATTCACTGCCTAAGGTTTATTTTTAATGTCTTCTACATACATATTAAAGTAAATGAAAGACTTTAAAGTTAATTGCAATGCCCTGTTGCACATAGTTTCTACTAAAAATAATCTTTTCCTCAAACAAATTCAATAACCTATCAGTAAGATTTTCCTGGACATAACTGTTTGTTAAAAGCTTCATATTAGACCAAAGCAAATCAAAGTCAATTAAGATTTGAGCTGCTTATTACAGCTGAGCATGCATGTACAACAAAGGAAATGCAAGAAATTAATCTATCTTACCTTCAGGTGCATCTGCATCACAGTCTTTAGATACAAATGTTGTGACGTTCCTTGGCTGGCCATCAGTCGTCTTATTACTCTGCATCATAAGATATGTAAAATTAGTACACTAGTCTACCAGTAATATTCTTCCATACACAATTATAGCCCCTCAAATAAACACCTTTCAATAAATTACTAGTTTTATAAAACAAGTTTTGATGAACCTCTTACACATTCAGAAGGATTACGATTTTGAACAGTATATGCATTAAGCAAGCTATCATTTAAGACTAGTTTAACATGAAAATTTCTAAGTATGCTTTCATTTAGAAAAAAATAGTAGCTTGTGTCCTTTGAAGACTCATGCAAAATAAAAATTTCATCTCCAAAATTAAATCTTAACTTTTCCTAAGCAGAATTTGGAATTCATCTTTGGTGATGAAGACACCATGGAAGTGTTAGGCTTGAATAACAATAATAAATCCAATTTCATCCTGGTCTAACAGCCAGATGATAGTATCCAATATACTTAGATATCCAAGGTAGAAGGAAGAAGATTGTGCTGCAAGCGAACTATTGAAAAACACATTCCTGTTCAAGCATCTCAAACTGCTTTACAGCTTTAAAAAACTGACCCTAAAATTTGATTAATCAGTACATACTCAGGTCCTTTTTTGATTATCCTCTACTGTACAAAGCTGTATCTTATCTCTCATGAATATGCACATAAAAAAACACTGTGGAACAGCAACATTACTTTCAGTCACTCAACAAACTAAGCATGCCAGCACAGAGTCCAGTGGAATCTATCAGCTGTCTTATCAAAGGAAGTGAAGCAACATTCAAAGCTTTACACTATGTGAAGATGACCAAGGAATTAAGTCATATTATATACAGTACAGGCAATTTTTGGTTTGTGCAGTACCAAGAGACCTACTAGTAGTTGAAAAAAATCTGGCTAGAAAATTCTTTAAAACTGAGAATAAGTCCGGCTTTAAGTCACTGTAAACAGCACATCTTTAATATAGATGGTAAAGGTGTTTTTTTGTTTTTTTGTTTTTTTGAAAAACCACCCACACACCATGTTACATCTCACCTGTACCAGGTATTTTTGGCTTCCATACATTACATATTGAGGGGCAAGACTGTAGATCATATAACTTGTATGAAGAACTATCAACAGAAGTATCATACAGAGAAATAAGAGCGCTTGAGGTCGAGTTTTTCCTCGTCTGATTTTATAAAGCTAAAAACAGAAAATACACAAATATTAACAACGAAAATGCAAGCTTTTTTCTTCTAAAAACATTTTAAATTCCTCTTTAAATCAAGTAACAGGTTTAATTCCACTGACAGAAATGGAAGGCTGTTATAAATTCTCTTCTCACAACTCAGTTCTAGTGAGTTAAAGCAGGTTTTCAGATATATCTACCTGAAGTTCTAAGTATTTAACCACAATACTTGTACAAATGACCCAGAGCGTTTATAGATCAGGAAGCTTCCTGAAACAGTTAGTAGCAAGATTTAAACAGTGTTGTTTATCACTGATATCAAGCTGTGCCTTGGTTTGTCAATGAATATTGTGTCCTCTGGTTAAGACAAGATGTCATCTATCACTACTCTCTCATGAGACCTAAAAACAGAGAAGGGAATTATGAGACTGTATTCCCAGGCACTGAGAAAACTTGTGCACCATACAGTTGCATCTTTCCCACTTTCCTCCGCAGGGAACGACAATCCCTTGCTATTATCTGTAGATACCACTACTCCTCTGTGATCCCCACAGGTTCAGTTGAAGTACCGTATTAAGAAGAAAGCATCTGGCAGGGGAAGGGTGAGTGATGGAAGACCAAAACTAGCAGCAAGCCTCATAACTCATTGTCAGGACTCAGTGTCACTGTTCACAATTTTGGAGTGCCATCATACGAAAGGGTGACAATGGTAAAGGGAATGCAGGAGCAGGGAAATATTAAAACAAGGATCAAAAGTATGATTGGTATATTGTTGGATACAAAGGTGGTTTTTCAGATACAGTAATACTATTTACACCATATTTAGATATGCCGTATCATCACTGGACTCTTATCAAACCAGAAAACCTTGCTTGCCACCTAAAAAGCAAGCCAAGCCTTACTGACTGCACATTTCTGATTTTGACCACGAAATTCATTAATATTGCCAGTGTATTGGAATCATATGGCTTCAACTTAAAGTCATAAGCCAAACTGGTACCGATTTCACACTTGAAAGGAGTCAGCTAACCATATTGCTTATCACACTAAACCATCAGTTTTGGTCTGATAACTTTGTAAAACACAGTAGCCTTCAAAAATAGTAAAAAAAATTTACAATATGCTTCTAATACTCATTACACATACAAACATTTATTTGTGGCATCCCCATATTTATGAAGCAGTACATAAACATATTCATTGTCATAGATTTTAAACACTAAGAGTTTACTTTATAATACTAAGTGATATTTACCCTTATCCAGAAGAACCATATACCCATATTTCGAATCCCTGCCATTGAAGTGAAGATAAAATACATAACAATAGTTGTAATGAGAATATAATCAAGTGGAAAAACCTAGAACAAGAAGCATACAAGTAGTTGAAATGATGATAAAATCTTCAAATCAGAAAACAATCTCTTCCCCCAGTTAAAGCTAACTAGAGTATATTCTATCTACAGCATCTGTGGTAGTAAGAGTCATTTCATTTAAAAGCTATATAGCTAACTCCAAATAGAGCTAGTATAGCTTGATGCTGTTAGAGCTTTCACAACTAGTTTGTGAAAGTACTGAGTATTTTTCCTAATTTAAAACTTGCCTTAATTTTGAATAAGATGTTACACATTTTCAGGCCAACAAATACCCAATTCTTTCAAATACATTCTCAGAACAGAAAGTCCACAGCAGCAAAAGTCTTAGAACTATACAGGCATTCCCTTTGTGATCGTTTCTGAACATATTTAAATACAAAACTTGATTTAACAGCTAGAGAGAACACTGCTGCTGAACAGTGCTTTTCTCTGTGAACTACAAGTGTTCAACAGTTTTTGAAACAACGGGGTAAGCAACGGGGTAAGCAATGCTTTCTACCAACCCATTCTACTGAGAACATGGAAAGAACTCAGGGGAGAGTACGTACTAACTTACAATTACAGATTTCCCTTTTGTTAGCTTACCCATTACTGATTGCAAAATTCATATGGGGCCTTGTTGCCTTCCAACCCTACTGAAGTTAGTGTTTCTTTGTTCTTACACAGGGTTTGTTTCGAAGACCAATGCATTTATTATAACATGTAACTGCACAGTATAGTATATCTTTTTCAAGGTGTAATAAATACATTAAAAAGTGAAGTGCAGTCACTACACTTAAGGGAGATAAACTACTAAACACAAACAATGCGAATGTAGACAGGGCATGCAAAAAAAATTGCTTTTATTCTATGCATAACAGCTGGTGTCACCCTTCATTTTCACCATCATAACTACATTTTCAGATGGAAGTTAGCCTCAAGCACTACCTTCCTCCAGCAACTGACTTCTGTCCACCCAAGATATTCACATCAGTATCCGATAACTAAAATAGACCGTTAACAAGGAAGTCGCCTTGCTTTTACAGAATATACATCTAGACAATCTTTTTTTAACGAATTATTTTAGAAGCGTAGTTCGCCTTTTAGTAGCTTAGCAAAAAACAGAGGAGCATCCCCATATTTGTATATCACCAAATAATTTACTTACTGTTTGAAGAACAGGTAACAGCATATTCAAGGGATTGGTCAGATTAGTTCCTAGAATTATAAATCCAGAGTCGAAGCCTGCTGAATGTAGAGCCTTGTCTAAACTGCGGTAATTAAGAAAAATTTGTAAGTATTATGGTTCTCCAAGAGCTTTGTCTTCAGTTTAGTTTAAAAGGGCAGGTCAGAACAGCTGAACTAAGCCCAGAAATTAAAAGCTTTTTCGTGCTTATATAGACACACGCTGTTTTAAATCACTCACTGCACTTGTCCTTTCAAAAGGTATATTGGTTTCTGCATCTCCTTGCCATTTCAGTTTTTCCCTAGTTTGGGCCAGACAACTTATTTGCCTGGTCTGAAAAATTAAAGAAGCCAACATTTGAGACTTCTGGTTAAGTATCAGTCTTCACTGAAATCACCACTTTTGCAGGTGTCTATATTGCTTTCAACTCCATGAAACAATTATAATATAATGCACATGATAATGCATTATACATGTCATTTACTGCAAGGATAAGCACCTGTTACCCACCCCAACCAGTACCCGCACATTTAGATTCACTCAAGCATTCAAAATACTTCTATGGTCTGAATTAAGTATATACTTTAGGAAGTTTAATTCCTCTGCTGCATCAGAACTGTTTTCAGCAGCATGCAGTTAATAAAGCTGAACCACGTCCTCCTTTGAACCTGTTTCAGCCACATTTTGTTCAGTTTCAGTGTGTATTATTACAATGAGAAAAGCAGCACCAGCTACAGAAACATACCATAGGAAAGAAATGTGCTGACTCTTGAAGCAAACCACCCCTGAACTGACTTTGATGTTTAGAAGAGAAAGTACATAGTTCAAGTGGTTAAGAAAAGTGCTGAAATGTACTTACTTTGACAAGAAGAGAGAGACAGTGAAGAGCAGTGCCACAATGATGAAGAATACTCCCCACACAATCTAGAAGATATATTACAATGCAACTGAAGTGCTTGCAGCTGATACAGTAAGTGAAAGCTTGCCTAAGTTTCAATAAAGGACTAATAATCTTGGACCACATCAGAGCTCAAACACAAACTTTTTGGTAAAGATTTGACAGAAGGGTTAACAAAACGCTTACTCAGTTAAACAGGTTTTATGTCAAGCATTCAAAAAGAAGATCACCTAGGATGAGAATCACTTCTTCGTCTGGTGGATATACTGAGCTCAGAGTCAAGTGTTGAAGTGTATCTCACAGAATCCCAGAACGGTTTGGGTTGGAATGGGTCTTTAAAGATCATCTAGTCCAACTCCCCTGCCTTGGGCTGGGGCATCTTCCACCAGATCAGGTTGCCCAAAGCCTCATCCAGCCTGGTCTTGAACACTTCCAGGGATGGGGCTTCCACAACTTCTCTGGGCAACCTGTTCCAGTGCCTCATCACACTCATAGTAAAGAATTTCTTCCTAATATGTAATCTAAATCTACCATCGTTCAATTTAAAACCATTACCCCTTGTCTTATCACTACATGCCCTTGTAAAAAGTACCCATAAGTCAAATATATCATTAAGACAGTCATATTAAGTGAGCACAGCATTTACCAGAATGCACTACTTGTACATGCTATATAAAATGGAAAACCTTAACTATATGCACATATTTGGGCTTAATTAAGGGAAATTAGAATGTGGTAGTGTTGTGGCAATGGAGACATCAGTGTGCTCCCTTCCAACAGAAGACAGCCTGAGCAGAACTTAGAAGGAACAACTCACCCTTCCCAAGCAAGAGCTCCCTTCTGTAGAGCTACTTAGTAACACTAAGTTACAAAATCAGTTGGATGGACCAATGTAAAACTCAAGTAAACCAGCCTAAATGCCAGGACCATGCCTTGCTTCTGTCTGCAAATCCTCAGTTAGTCATCAGTATCGAGTATTTTGAAGTAATCTTCAAGCTTCAAGTTATGGAAAGTAGCTTTCAAAGTATTTTGCCTCAAAGGTTTAAGTTACCTAGAAATTTATCTTTGAAGCAATGTGAAGACTTCAGAATGGACCAAAAAAAGATGCTTATAACTACCAAGGTAGTGGGAAAGATGCTTGAGTTTCAAGAAAATATAAATGCAACTTAAAAACTATTGTTCTAAAATATGTTTTAATCACCCACGGATAAATACAGATGAGATTAGCATGACCACATCACAACAGCCAGATGAAGGCCTGTCTTCTACAGAAGGTTCTAGAAGAACTTCCATACCCCTTTAGCTGCCCAGCATGAGTCATTTGCCCCTTCTTTGGGCTGGATACCCTACTGAACAATTTGAAACCAAACAACATCAGAACCCAACTGCTGTGTTTATTTAGCTATGCTTATGACTTGTTGGCTAAGTACAGATAACAACTATTAAGGACCACTAAAAATGAATCAGCTACAGCTACTGTTTTATAAAATCAGAGTTAGAAGGCTTTTTGGTAAGCTTCTGCACAGGGTAGTCAATCACCAATACATAACTGCCTGATGTACAAACTAAGAATAGAATTTTCTAAGATCATACCTCTCCACAGCAAACTCCCACTACACATTGGCTGTACAGGAAACAGATGTTTAAAAAATTAGGACCAGGAATCTTAAGCTTCATTACTGTCAGCCAACTATGGACAGTAGACAGGTAGCCATACCTCCTCTGGTATATGTCCATCTTTCGAAGTAATGCACTACACTCTTAAAAGTGGATAACCAGTTGAGAAAGCACTCCTTTTCCTGTTTTAACCTCAACTCCAGTCCCATTAAGTTTGATATGGAAAAGGCTTACGTTCAAAACGTTTGTTCCATCTCAGTTCACCCTATGCTTCTACAGTGCTATTAAGACTACCGAACCATAAGCTACTTGCAGTTAATACCAACATATGTTCACACAATTTTGAAGCATCTATTGATTTAGACCTTTCACAGAAGAGATCCTTGTGTTATCTAGATTCCCCTCATACCTTATAACTTTGACTACAGACCAATCAAGACTATTTCTACTCTACTAACCAACATACGGCTGACAAATAAAAGAATACTAACAGACTAATAACTGAACTTGCAACTCACACAGTTGGTCTGAGCCTTATGAAGTGAGATCAGCCTGACAAATCTACATTTAAAGGTATCCCCCCAGTTTGGATCCATTTGGTATCTAGAGAAAAGATTAAGTACCTCCTTTCCTCCCTCATCTGCCCCAGTCTATGACAAGCTAGAAAAACTTTTAGTAGGAGCTATATACTCGCTGTTGCCTTTTGTCACCCATAGCAAAGGACAGATCTGTCTTCTACAGACAGTGTTCTAGGGACATAACTGTACTGCTGTCTACTAGTTTAAGCCAACTAGAATCTCTTAAAAGATTTTAGATACAGCCATGAAAATTCACCAAGTTTTAATCTCGCTTTGTGTCACAGCACAAATGAGAGGGAATCCAAGCCCCTGAGAACATGTTCAGCTTCAGAGCAAAGGACAGTACTTAATTAAACAAAGCCTCCTGTTCTTGTAACAGGACTATTTGTCAAATGGTGCTAAAAAGCTTTTAATACTTGAACAGGCAAAAACAAAATGCCTGAGCTTCAGCAAAACAGCGCACAGAGCAATTTAGGAAGGTCATTACCCAAAGAAAAAAAGTAATCCTCGATCTATATTAAGAGAAGTTTAAACTTGCAATGCAAGACGAGAATTCCTCCTTCTTCATAGTCCTTTTGAAAGCAAGACCCTCAGACAACCACAACTCAAGCTATGTTACCATTTCGACTATAATCAGAGCTACTCCATTGTCAGGCCACTTCCCCATATCCCTCAGCTACAAAACACAAACTCCATCCCCACTTGTACTCAAAACATTTGCTGCAGAGTGGGTTGTAGGGTTACTGCCTTGCACTTATATCACCTCGATCAGCTACAAGTGTCTGCTTGGGTCTTTTAATCCACAAGTCAAGTAACCACATCAAAACCATGGTTCACTGTTTTTTGGCAAGACTGAAAAAGTTATGAAGACAATGAGTAGAAACACGCACTACTGCAACTTATTCTGATGCCTGAATTGAGTTCCTTTGGCATCTTAGCATTATAAAGCCTCTACAGTAGCAGGTAAGGAAATAGATAAAGCAAAGGACAGTAAGAACTGCTTTACTCAAAGCTTTGTTTTTTACATTTGAACAAGTGGTATTAGGGAGACTGTACTGGGTCTGGCTGGGATGGAGTTAACGTTCCCCACAGCAGCCCACACAGCGCTGTGCTCTGCACTTGTAGCTAGAACAGCACCGATATCCCACCAGTGTTTGGTCTACTGCTGGGCAGCGCTGGCACAGCACCCAGACTCTCCAAACCCACCAGTTCCAGTGGGCTGAAGGGTGCGCAACAACTGGGAGGGGACATCACCAGGGCAGCTGACCTGAACCGACCAAAGGGATATCCCACGCCATGTGGTCGTGTCACACTCAGCAGTAAAAGCTGGGAAAGGTGAAGGAGAAGGGAGGACTCTCACTATGAAGACGTTTGTCCTCCCAACCAACCGCTATGCATATTGACACCCTGCTTCCCAGGACATGGCCAAACACCTCTCGTTGACAGGAAGTAGAGAATTTTTTTCCCCTCTTTGCTTCCGCACAGCCTTTGCTTGTTTTTGTTGTTTTCCTCGCCCTCCTCTTTTTCTTTTCCCTTTAATTAAGTTATCCTTATCTCAACCCTTGAGCCCTTTTTTTCCCCCCACTGCTGGGCACAATTGAACCCAGCAGCCAAAGTGGTAGCACCTCTGGGAAACCATTTAAGAAAGTGCAAAAAGCCAGAGAATGGAGAGGAATGAAGAGAAAAAGGTCAGAGAAAGAGGAAAATGAGGATGCCAGGCACTGGAGCGCATTCCCCCACATCCTGTGGAGAGGACAATGGTGGAGCAGATATTCACACTGCAGCCCCTGGAGGACCCCATGCTGGAGTAGGTGGCTATCTCCTTAAGGAACAGCAGCCTACAGAAATCCCATATGCGGGAGCAGGTTCTTCTGACAAACTACAGCCTGTTGAGTGGTCCCACATTTAGGAAGGGAAAGCATAAAGATGAAGGAGCAGCAGAGAAGAGCTGTTTTAGACTGGCCCCAGCCTGCATTCCCTTGACCCTGTGCCATGAGGGACTCAGGAATGAAGGAGGGAAGTTGAACCCTGGAAAAAAGCAAGGGGGGGGTAGAAAATGGGTGCTTTGCCTGTTTCTCATCTTCCAAATCAATTTTATTTAGCAATTAATTTTCCTCAAGCCTGTTCTGCCCATGATGGTAACTGGTACGTGATCTCCCTGTCTTTATCTTGACCAACAAGTTTTTCTATCTTATTTCCTCCATCATCCAGTTCATGAAGAGTGAGAGAGCAGCTGAGTGGGTTGACTTGGCTGGCTGGCAGATGCCCATGACATGACCTACTCTCCAGGATGTTTCGGGTAACCTGGGAAACATGAGGTAAAAAAAGATTGTTGTATTTAGTGTTTTGCTTAATCTAAGTTCTGCTGTTAGCATTATGTAAACTTAGGACATGAAATAGTCACAGCTCTTGCTTTTCATCCTTTCAGCCTTCCTAATTTAGGAAGATGGAGCTGTGATTGGAGGAAGAAAGCCAGTCAGTTTAACCACATCACCTCTTTGAGGAAGGTAAACTGACTCATGACAGCACCTACTGTCTGCACCAACACTCTGCCAGCATAGCTGTTACCCAAAGCCTTGCACAGCAATTGCCCAGTTTCCCCTTTTTCATTTCTCTGGAGAGAACTGAAAGATCAAAAGCCCATAAAAAACAAAATGGGTTCAAGAAGAATACCCTAACCTCCAATACACCATACCTAATGCTTCTCTGAAGGCCTTCAGCAACAGGTAGAGAAACTGAAGCATTTATACAAAGTCCTCATGATCCTTAAGATTAGACAGAAAGAACAGTTTCTCTCCCTTGCTGAGTTCACATGTACCACTTTCTATTTATCAAGAGAACACTGTTCTCTTTGTAGCACGTTCCATGCACTTGGACTGATGTAAATGCTTTTAAGTCCCTGTTTAAGGCAAGGCACTTGAGTTTGTTTGCTCTGTTCGCAAAGGTCTTGTCTTCAGAACTGAGCTCTTTTTTCTTTTATTGCTCACCTTCGACATCTCTTCAGTAGGCTCAGAAATAAGTACCCCATGAAAAACTGATGCAATACTCAACTTTCCATTGTTGAGCAAACTTCCACATTTCAAAACCTATAGTTATGTTTGCTCAATATGTGAACAAGACTATGTGCTCTGGAATTTTTTCCCTTAGAGAGTTTCTGTACCTATTCCTAGAATAAACCATATTTCTCTTGTTGCTAAGACTATCAGATGAAAGCGTGAGAAACCATAATAAAGAAAAGAAACAATAGATTTGCTATCTACAGGAAAGGTTAGATTTCATAGAAAGAAACTAGACTAGTTTGACTTTACTTGATAACCCCATGCTGTCCACTACTCACATCCTTGGAATCTTCCAGGCGTCTTGTTTTTGACAGAATTGAAAAATTAACAGTTTCATGTCTGAGTTGGACTTTATGATTCTTGTGGGTCCCTTGTGGGACATTCTGTTCTGAGTTTGATATAGTTTTACATAGCTTTGAGTAAAACAAATGCAGTGTGCAAAATTCATTCTAGTCTGTCAAATAAAACTTCAGAAAAAAATAAAGTTTTGGCTTTGACAACAAACCACATACTAACAGACATTTAGCTCTAACAAAATTAAAGCAGCGTGTAGGAGGACACTACACAGGCTATTATTAGAGAAGTCTGAATGCAGACAGTTTTTTTTTTTTTATAAACAGTATTGTTACTCCTGAACATGTGATTATATTCCAGAAGTCCCAGCAAGGGCCTACAACTCCCATAAAACTCGCCATCCCAAACAAAACAGAAATAGCACTCTCCATTATCTAGTATTTGACACAAGTAGTTTCTCCTGAAATTTCAGACTTTCCTGCACTTCTACATTGATCAGAAGTATTATATATAGGTATAAAAAGACTCCATTCTCTTCATAAAGACCACTAATTGAACCACTCACAAGTCAGTATTTGAGTTGCCTCCACAAAAATATATTAAAGTAACATGCAAAACAGTTCTGCAAACATTGAGATGTTAATTAAATGATGGACATTATTACCTTCATAGGACAGCTCTAGGAAAAGTCAAAGAAAACAAGTTTTGTAACATGCTTCAAAGCACAACCTTATTCTAAGTTCATATTTGCCAGGAAGAATTAGTGATCTGCAGCTCTGCTTTTTTAAGTCCAGGATTCTTAGGTCAGCAGCTCACTGAGAGGATAAAAACCATTCAAACCACAAAAAACAACAAGAGACACTGGAATAGATTATCACTTATGGTCAGGATGGTATAAGTAGCTAATGATATTGTACACTACCATGAGAATATAATGAATTATTCAAGTCCCACAGACAGTACATACAGCCAATGCATTTCTCAAATTTCAGGTTAATGTGAGAAGTTAAAGAAACTACATAAACTATTTTAAATCAAAGCATCCAAACCATTAAAGTGAAGAGTAACAGACATTTGCCTTCTAAATAAAAAGGTTCAGTCTAGATTTCTAAGTTATCATTGAAAGATAACTCCACTAAGAATTTCACACCTGACAAGTTTTGTCCAACTTTAATCTTAGCCTGTTTCCACTGGTACTCAGTATAAACAGTAGCAATGGCAGAGGAAACTGCTTATAGCCCCCTTGGTTTTACAAAGTATAGCTTAAAGTAATGCTAAAATTACTCCCTACAGTTGGCAAAAAATACTTTATATGTCAATACCATTCCATAGAAGGGTTTTTTTTCCTTTGTTTTTAAAAACGAGGTATATACATACATCAACTAAGAAGCTTTGCCACAGTAACACACTCTTTTGCACTGGTTAAGTATCAAGATGAAAGTTCTACACATCTAGCTTACTATTTATTGATCAAGCAACTACTTCACAAGATGCCCATTCCAAATGGGTATGTTCTTGTCAACATCTCTCACTTCTGCTGGCTACATGTAATTTCAATCAATCTAAGCTACCTGACAGCTATATGGAGAAGAGAAGAAAGAATTCTGTTTTCATATGCTTGAGAAAAAATAAAATATTTGGATTCGCTATAGCAATAACACAGTAGTACAACATCTTACATTCCCTTATCATATGGTTTTAATAAGTTGCACCACTCCTGAATGTTCTTAACTACCCCATGTATAGTGCAGACTACAACTGAAGCTCTAAAGAGTTGCCAGATAAGGTAATGCCCTTAATCTTCAATGTTTGTTCACCTCCCCACCCCCACAGTAACAACTTCTGCATGTCTTCTCCTCTACAGCAAACAGCTCTCCTGCCCATAGAAAGTAAGTTAAAGAACTCCAAAGAAAACATCACAAGTCTTAAAGAAGCAACAAGATGAAAGAAAAAAGGCTATAGCCACTAAAATTAAAGACAAAAATAGTAAGGCTAATAAAGGTCTAGTACAAGATTAAGTCTATTCCACCCCATATAATAAAAGAAAATGATATCTGGAAATCCATGTCTGTTTTTTGAATACTTTACTTTTAAAACAGTTCATGTTCCAATTATACGATCAAAGCTGCTAGAACTACTTTTTAATCAGATATAATCTTAGTGTGGCTATTGCTTCCAGGTCTCCACTTTCATTCCTCTCTTCAGTGTCTTACACCTCTGTAATCCAGTCATCCTTAGCCAAAAGACTAAGATGCATCAAGTTGGACATGTTTTTTCCACAACCCATCAGTCATGCAACTTGGCCTTAAGAGTAAAACAGGCTTTAGCCTCCAGGAATCTGTATTATTCAAAGTGTTATATCTGTTATTCTTCACATTATTGTCCATCTTATTTCTGTAAATGCATCTATATAGGCAAACTCCCTGAGAATTGCTGACACTTCCTGTTAGTCTGAATTAGGACCTACGTGTGCACCTATTACATACACCATTTTATCCACTTACACAGGCTACAAAAGTGACAGTGGACACATTATAATACATTGGTGTACTGGGTGCAGGTGGCAAGGTTCTAGTAGTTGGGGGTTGCAGGGGTGGCTTCTCTGAAAAGAGGCCAGGAGGTGCCTTATGCTGGACACAGCTGGTTCCAACAGATCCACAGCAGGACACAGCTGAGCCCATCAGCCAAGCTGGTGGCACCTCTAAAACACTTAAGAAAGGGCATGGCAGTGAGGGGTGAGGAAAAAAGTAAAAAAGTGAGGAAAAAACTGCAAACACTGAAGTCACAGAAGGTCCAAGAGGAAAATGGTGCTCTGCACCAGTGCAGAGACTTCCTCCATAGCTGTGAAAGATGCTGTGGTGGAATAGATATGGTCCTCCAGTCTGTGGAGGACTTACAAAGGAGCAGATTCCCCCCCTTCCCACCCACCAAAGGACTGCAGCCTGAGGGAAGACCCATGCTAGAGCAGAGGGAAAAATCTGAGAAGGAGACAAACCAACTGTAAACCTCCTTGGAGATAGTGAGGAAGAGGTAAAGGAATCACGAATGGAGTGGAGTGAAGTTGAGCCTAGGAAAACGGAGGTAGGGAGGTTGGAGGAAGGTGTTTTTAGTTATATCATTGTTTCTCACTATTGTCAATTTAAACAGATATGGGTAAACTAAACTACTTTTCTCCAAGTTGAATCTGTTTTGCCCAAGACAGTAATTGGTAAATGATCTCTCCATCTTTGCGTTGAGCCGCAAGTTATTTTTCCACCTTATTTTTAACCGTTATCCTGTGGAGGACCAGGAGCGAGAAAGAAGCTGGGTGGATGCCTGGCAGCCAGCCACTGTCAACCCACCACAACTGGAGAACATATTGTAAAAGAAATCCATGCATCAGGAATCTTCAGATTCTCCAAAGGATGACACGAGTATGTGGACAAGGGACATCAACTTAATCAAGGTGACTGAGGGATGCTTTGAGAAAGGAATCAAGGTGTCCACAGTTAAGGAACAAGGAAGCAGACAGTAAAAGTTGGTGATTTCTCAAAAAGGAGGTATTAAAACAAACTGACTAATATTGAGGATAGGCAAAGAAAGGTTTAAAGAACCTCAGCACTAAGTGATGAGGAGAAATGAAATTCAGGGTATAATAGATATGAAATGAAACATATGGGCTGATGTGCCCAGGAGCACCAGATTAGGATTGGAAAAACACAACTGGGAGGTAGGGGGAGGAAAGGGGTGGGGGGGTGAAAGGCAGTTATGAAGACTATTTTACTTTAGAAGAGAAGAGAGAAGGAATCTAAGCTTTGAAATCAGTGATCAATGTGTCATTCCTCTATGTACATGATTACAAGCCAGTGTTGTAGGATTCTCTGAAGTTAGTCAAAGCCAGAGTTGCAGCATACATTTCCCAAAAATACAATGA
>VXAL01003267.1:109014-127871 GCA_013399475.1 Chauna torquata | reverse complement strand
AACATCTCGCTGTAGTCTTTAATGTAAGTGGCTGCTGCTAATTAATGTGGGTTGACCCCTATTGTTTGCTGACTTGAGACTGCAGCGTGGAGAAGTCTTGCTGCAGGAATGACTAGGTAATGCACTTTTATTTTATTGCCACTGATTGAGAGGACTTCTGACCTGTTCCCCTAAGAAAAGAAATAGTTTGCTGAATTTGAAATTATGGAGGCCTATTTAGTGTTCATCTTTAACCTGTGCTGACCTCTGGCATAGAGTGCCCTGGTTCTTCCTTTTGAGGAATGCTTTACCCTGTAAAGGAAGTCTAGCATTGTGCAAAACTTCAGGTGGGTTTCAGTTACAATCTGCTGCTAATCATAGTCTGGAAGGATGGACAGAACATGGACAGTTGGGATTGCTGTCCAAGACCAAAAATCCAAAGAAGGATTTCTTAAATTGTTCTGGGGAAAATCTGTAATAGTTCCTCATCTTGGAATGGGATCCGGTACATGTAGGAACTTTGTGTGTCTTTGGTTAAATACTTAAGAGGCTCCTTTATGTTAATAAAGATATTTTGAAGTAATAGCTGGCTAAACTGTATCTAGAATATTGGGGCATCCATTTTCTTTCTCATTCTGTTTTTTATGCCTGCTACATTGAAAGACACTATATCAGTCTGAAATGAGCTTTTCGCTGCATGGATTACAAGGTGCTAAAGAGTGAATATTTTGTCTGATTCAGGCCTTTTGAAAGTTCTTTATGGTAGTCTTCAGGTTCTTAATTACGTTACATTAAANATAAGCTGTTGATAGCTAAGATAACAAGCTGCATCCCCATGTAATGGCCCATTTCTACCTGTTGCCTTGCTTCCTAAAACACTTCTGCAGCCCCTCCCTGGAGCAGGGTTTCTTTCTTGATTTGCTGCTTGTTTGTNTTACATTAAATGTATTTTTTTGTTTGTTTTGTTTAAAAGAATTATGCTTTCATGTTCAGAGTATGGCAACAGAACAGATAACGGGGTAAAAAAGTACGATCTTTTTTTCATGTTCAGCTCTCTCTTTCATGGTGTATTTGTGTGCCTATCTGTACAAGCTTAATAATGCTTTAACCTAGTTTTTTGCATTTGCCATGAAATGAGGCTCATAGAGGCTCATGACAGTAACCTCTATTTTAAATCTCAGGAGGAGGGGAATGCACACCTTGAAACTACTGCTTTAGATAGTCAAATGCTTCGCTCTGAAATTATACAGACAAGCTCTGTTTATCTCTTCCTGGTGTGCGTGGCTATTTAAGTAAATATAGGCATGTAAAATAATCACTGACTGTTTGACACAGCTGCCCAGATTAGAATAACTTCCAAGCTGCATTGTCACATCATGAGTGTAGTTGAAAGGTAATCTGAGTGTGGTAGGAGGAAGAGACCTGGAATACAAGTTCAATTCTGAATTCTTTGGTGATGCGTATTTCTTTATCTCAGAAACAAGAGATCTAGTTTTGAATTTCAGAAATAAGTACATGAGGACCCTGAGGAAAATAAAAATGTATCACTTTCATAGCTGACAGATCTGCTTTTGTGGGAGATGATAAATACGGACGTTTGAGTTCTGCAGTATGGACATCAGGAGCAAACGTCTGCTGGAGAGCAAGCAAGATTCTCCTTGGTTCTATGTATGATCAAGGGGTCTGTTATCAGTGAGGCCTCATTGCTAAAGGATCGCCTGGAGAAGGGTACAGACTGTAATGAATAGCAGAGAGCCACATCTACTCATAAGCAATTAGAATGAAGGAGTATAGCTTAATTTTTTGAGATCTGAGGTTGAGTTTGCAGTGCAACAGCTAAATAAAAAAGTAGTTCTTTGCTTATAAACAACACAAACTTGATCAGTAAAATAAAATAATGAGAGAGTAAATGTGTAATTTCACAAGGCTTTACTGAGTCACTTTTCAGAGCAGAACACCACTCTATGTTCACTTCTGACATTTATTTATCTCTGAGGGATGCTGCAAAAATTGAGAGAATATGATTAAAAAAAAAGGCCCCAGAGCTCTCAGATGAGGTAATTGTACACAAGATTGCAGAAACAAGAGCAGAAATTGACCTCCAGGTGTTCAAAAGGAGTAGTCAAAACTGTTTTACTTAGCAGTTGAATTTATTAAAGTTAACTCTTGTATAATTTTGTCACAGATCAGTTTTGTCAGAATGGTAATGTGACAGACTGTTGAAAAACTAGTGCCAACAGGATGCAGCTCATTCTGAGCCTCATTTTCCTGCCACAGGATGGTTGAATTTGTATCCTAGGTGAATAATAACATATTGAAATCTCTAAAATTAATAAAATAGCTCCTAAGAGTATAATTCTTCTCCTTCAATCTCCTTGCATGTTATTGGGATACACTCAGCAGTTGCTCTTCATGTGAGCACCTATATCCACATAATTTTTTTTGCCTCTATTCCTGAATGCAGATGATGATGATGAAAGCCCAATCTGAAGAGCCCACGTGTGGCAAAAATGTTACTGACTTAAGTCTTCAAATGAGTCCCAAGTAAGCCATGAATGTGTAAACATTCTGTTGACTTCATGGTTTTTCTTGTCAACGTCTCACTGAAAAAGTGCATCACTGAAATAAGAAATTTGGGACATCTTAGTAAAATATAAATTTTCAGTTATTGATGACCCCCCTTATTCCTTGCTCCCATCATTAAAAAGAGTTGTCATTTAGAAAAAGTCTTTTGATACTGCATATCAATGAACATAAAGCAGTGCCTGGAAAATAGCTCTTTGAACTTATGATGTACAAGGGATAGCCAGAAGTATACTATCCTGAATGCTGATAGAGACCTGTTCTCTGGAGGCTAATTTAATAAATGCCTTAAAATTTTATTTTTTAATAAGTTCAGGATAACTTCTAATCAGGCTTTAAAATGTGCAATAATGGAAAAGCTAGCTAGGTTTCCTTTCCAACCTCCTCCTTTATCACTGAGGGAAGAAAGAAGTTTTCCTTATTTCAGAAGACACTAGAAACAGTAATTCAGGATTTGTACCTGCAGACTCTGGGATGTACATAGGAACTGTTAAGTTTTTGTTCTCTAAACGGCTGGTTGAGAGTCATTTTCTCAGCTCCTGAGCATAAGCTGAAACACAACAGATTGGGCAAATGTTATGAAGTACTTTGTGTAGATATTCTCAATTCTGAGACCCAAAGTACTGAGGAAAAAGTCTGGAAGAGAGGCACTGTCCAGAAGCAAGTGTTATACACAGGTCAAATCCCATTTAAGATGGCTAAAGTGGTCCCACAATGACCTGGATTTGATGTTTTCCTAGAATGGAGAATGGGAATCAGGCTAGATTGACTGTTTTTCTGTGTGAGTTTTGGGGGACTGAGGTATGGGATAGGATCTGAAGAAAAAGCAATTGCATTTTTGCTTATATTGTGAAGATTAAGTATTTCACCTCCTGACTCTGAAGAGGAGTTTGATAACTGTTAGCACCACAAAAGCCCCCCAGAGTTCTGCGTATTTGCATGAGAGGATCTGGAGGTACTTAGACTATCATACTTGAAATTCATTGTTGTTATTTTTCCCCCCAGCTGGAACAATTTTTTTTCTGGAATCCTCTTTTAGCTGGGACATAAGTTTTTAATATGAAACTCAAAAGTTGCATTTATCATTATTAATTAAACTCAGCAAAATTTTTTTGATTGTTTAAATAAAATTGGATCTTCTGTATGATTTCATTCCAAGTTCAGAATTCTTTGCTCTGAATTTTTTTTTCCCTTCCTCTATAATCTAGTGTATCCTGCACCTCAGTTCAGTTTAGCTCCTTGTCCAGGTTATGAGTGGCACTGCTTGGGAAACTGACTGGAGAGCAAGTGAATATGATGGCTGTGAGGAGGTTTCTCCACCTTTCCATTGAGGATGGTGGTTTGCGATCACGGTATTGCTCCCGCAGTATTGCTCTGGTCTTCAGCTCAGGTTAGTGTTCGTCACTGTATGATCGCTTTCTCAGGGAAGTGAGCCTTAGATTACTGAAGCACTGACTATTGCTAGTGAGTTCTGTTTGATTCAGACTAATTGTCCACTGTGCAGAGGGGTACCAGGTTTCGAGGTCTGATCTCCTAGCACTAGGAGATCCTACTGAGATTCCCTACCTCCTTAAATTCCTATACTGCTCTTGTACCCATACCCTAAAAGACAGTGAAAATTAAGTTAAAGCAGCCCCTTGATCTTCTGCTGGTAGAAACAGAAGTGTTTGAACAGTTTTTCATGTGTGTGCATGAGACTTGTGTTCCACTTGAATTTCTTTTTGCCCCAAACAAGGATAAAATGAAAGTTTGAAATTAAACTTTTAAGTTTTGCAAAATGGCAATTCGGTTTCTGCACTCACTGCCTAGTTAGTTAAGACCTTAGGAAATTATGCTATTCTCACTAATGGATTGTTTATTTTGAATAATTCTGAAAGGCACTCCAACATTGTTGGATAGAAACGTTCTGCGTGGTGGTACATTTTCTGTAAAATACTTGACATTTGAAAATTTGCTTGGGAAGGTAAATGAATTTAAATGTTAATTTGTTGCAATGGGTTTCCATGATGAAAAATTTAAAAGGTCTTCTGCTCACATTTTCAGATCAGGAGAGAGTTTGACTTTTATAAGTCAAAATAAAAGGGTTTTCTACATAATGCATGAATGGTGTACAACTTCAAAGGGAACTTTCCGGGGCCAGAGTTTCAGTCTGTCCTTGCCTATCTTCTCTCCACCGGAGGGGGTGGGAGATGAGGGAACAGACACAGTGGGTTGCTTGAAGGATTAGTGAAGTAGTACAGAGACTTTCGCTCCCATAGATCATCAGCTTGAATCCAGCAGAACTCATTACCACCAAACAGCTGTTAGTGGTCTTTTGCTGATTACTAGCCCTCTTCACCAAGATGGTGATGATACTGCAGTCAACATCAACCTGAGCTCAAGAAGGAATGAGAAACAACATCAGTGTTACAAAACTTCTTGATCTGAGGACCTAGTGAGTTTGTGATATAATCTGTGGAGAGAAATATCTTTTTGGATCGTGGGATTGAAGAGGCTGTTGAATTTCAGCAGGGGTGTAATACAATCCCTGCAAGAAATTGAGGCTCCATTTCAGAACAAGTTAGGCTGGGTCTTTGCCCTCTCTACTGCTGTTGGAAAGCTGCCGCAGGTTTCTGTAATGGCCTTTGCCTTTCCAGACTGCCCTGGGTCAACTTTTCTGTTCTAGACATAGGAGCATCTTGTCCTGCGGGGATTTTCTCTGAGCATGACAGATGTAAACTTAGAGCACAGCAGACCTGGGATGCACACACAGCAGTTAGCCATGCTGTGTTTGAACAGAGAAGTCCAGAGTCTGTAGCAAATCCTGTGGTCACTGAGAGACAGCAAACAGACTATTGACCTCGTGTACATAAAGATAATCCATACGTGGTTCCAAATACCTGGAGTTCTCTTTTGCTTTAGGAGAGTGGAAAAAAAAAATCATGCTTTTTTTTTTAAATGTGGTGCCTATGCAATAGGTGTGACCAAGTAATTAGTTTTGAGTTGACCTTTGTTTAAATTTAAAATTAGAATCTGGACATGTCTCAAAAACAAAACAGACAAAAAAAAAAACTTTTAAAAAACGGTAACCAGTCAAGAAACAGTTTGATGGATCTTAAATTTTATTTTTCTGCTTTGACAGCTATTGTGTCAGTGATCATTCCAGCTCTGTTTAAAAGAAATTGTGTTCTAAAGAATAGTTGTAAGATAGCTTCATGTTTCCCAGGGACTGGGAATCATGCATGTAATTTTTCAAATTAATGACAAGACTTGGACTGAGTGTGTACTTTTAGAACAAAACTGTCTTGTTAAAAAGCACTGTGTTTAGACAGCTCACAGCAAAAGGAGATTAAATTGCTGGATTAGACTTTTATATGGCTTGATTGATAAGAAAACTATGCTGCAGTATTCCTTGTTTATCAAATATCGCTTGGTCAGTGGCACTAACAAAAACAAATACGTATTGGATGTATGATTAAAAAATGGTATTGCAGAAATGTGTGAGTAGTTTCAGTAAAGATTCCTAGACCTCTGCAGGGGCAAAAAGTTAAGAAATGCTGAAACAATAATGTGAGGCACTGCACAACGTAACCAGGGAGACATCAGGCACAGCCTTCTGCATAGGAAAGGACTGCTTCTTCGTGATCTCTTACTGAAGGGCATTGCAGGAATAACCTGCAAGTGTTTTTATAAACAAAAGCTATCTCCAATTGCCTTTTCTTCTCTCCCTACCCCTTTTGAAAATAAAGAACCCCAACTCTTGATGGATGTCTTTTTATTGTCACTCTTCAGATGTAGCCGCCTTTGTGATGAGTTATACTTGCACTTTACAAATTATGTCTACCTAGCTGCAGCACTTTTATCCACAAGAGGGGATTGGAAGCTTATCTATATGTTTGTCTGGTTTAGGTATCATATATATTGTTTTGATTAGTGCACTGCAGTGGGTTATTTTATCAGGATGAGAGAACCTGCAAGATGGATTATCACAATGTTACCCATTTAGAAAAAAGCTGTTGTCATATGGTGACAAGTACATTGTGGATGCATTAAATAAACTTTTCCTATCTGGAGAAGTGGATTTAGCAAATGTTGGCTCTTCAGGATTTGTGTGTGCATGCGTGCAGTAAGAACTGACTTAGTATCCCATTTCCTCTGTAACTGCATACCCTGAATAATAAGCAGGTATTGCTTGTTTATTTGTAGGGGATCCTGTGTGTGTGTGTTTTTTTTAGTACACTTCTCTAAATGTGATGTTTGTGAAAATAAGTCTCATATTAGATGTATATTAATGTAATGGGAAAGATACTGGGCAAGTATCCTCTAGCTAGTCTGTCTGGAAACTCAGCTATGGTATGTGAAATGTTATCTTGGCTATTTACATCGTTCCCCAGTGAGTCAGTTTGAACTCTGTTTCTTTATTGGATTACTATTTTTTTTTTTTGAAGGCAATTCTCAATACATTTGTATTCATGAGGCAGTGGACAGTAGGTAATTTAACACCTGCTATCTAGTCTCTGTCAGCAAATGACCTTCTCCTAGTGGGATTTATAGTTACTTCATGTTTCAAAGGCGGAGAATTCAAAACCTGTTTAGTTTGCTGTGCTGTGAGCCGAGCTACAATATCTGCCTTCTTTCTCACTGCCTTTTAGTCTGGTTTTAAACTAACAGTGCTTCTTTTAATCCAAAAAAAAGAAAAGCTAAAATCTGTAGGGAGTTAACAAGTGTTTGATTCTATCAAGGTCATCTTCGTCTCTAAAAATAGGAAAAGGTGGCAGCATGGGGAAGAAAGCTAAGGGAAAATTAACCTTAGTCCCATCTTATTTACTGTGAATATTTTTGGGGCTTCCTGATTTAGTCCCTACATTGTGTCCTCCTGTTGATTTTTGAGGAGGAAGAATCTGTATATAGGTGTGAGGTAAAACTGCATGTGTGTCCTTGTATAACTGAGGTCCAGAGCTGTAATCTGCAGAGGCAAAGACTGCGTGTTTATGCCTGCATAGTTCCTGTTGGGAGGTCTGACTTAAGCTCCTTTGCATACTCCTTCAGCTCTGTTTCAGATTACAGTTCTGTATTACTTCAAAAATTCTAGGGAAAGTGTAAAATGGGGAAGGAGAAGATACTGGTATCTCTCTTATAACTCTTGTTTCAAAGAAGGGAATGCAATGTATGTGGCTTTTCTTCTTTTTTTTTTAGTACTCAATCTGTAGAAAGAGAATATATGCTACATTCACCCCAGTGCAAAAGCCCTGTGTTTGGGAGATCATCCATATCTGCAATGGTTGCTCTAATGTTAATCTATAGTAATAAACTAAACTCTACTATGTTGTTTCAAAATGAGAAAACTACCTTTTGGTTAGAAAGTAATCAGTATTGCCTGATAGATAATAGACAATTGTCTTCTCGCAGCAAAACTCTGCATAGAAATGTTCACTCCAGGTGGCTGAGAGACCATTAAAGTAGACTGAGTATTCTCTTGGTATTTTGGCCCACATGGTCAACAACCTATTATTGATCTCTGTCTCTTGCTTAACAGGTTAAGAGTACTCAAAATTAATATGAATTTTATATCATTGAGGATGGGACAGAGTTTGGGGAGGAAGGGTACCTCCTTTAAAAAACTAGCAATTTTCTAAATTAGGGACAAAAAACTTTTAGTTAAAAAACAGCGTGACTGGGGAGAATAGCTGCTTCCACAGTAGCCTCACAGAAGCAGGAGGATGGAGCAGCCACAGTGGCTGCACTGAGCGGTGGAGTCAGGGCGTGCGTTATCAGCAGTTGTAGTGGAACAGAAGAACTTGAAAGACCTTGTGGAGAGCTGCATCTTGGAAAGATTGTGCAGCCAGCCCATGAGTACCCTAACTGGATTTGGATGCTGGAGTACTCCATTCCTTTTAGCTGTGTTCCTTTGATAAGGCAGACCATATCAGGGAGCTAGTGTTACTTCTATCCAGATGAAGGTTGTCCCATGAACAAAAAGGACCTTGGTTTGGGGACATGTCAGTCTAGCACCTCTGCAGTGCTCTAAAGCACACCTCCAAAAGGTAGAACAAACAGATTTTTGGAAGATACATAAAACAGAGCTCCAGCTCTGCTTTACCTTTACAGAGGCAAATACAGTTTATGGCTGGTTATGTAGGGGCTTTCTGTTACCATCTGTTGAATTCTGCAATTTCTCTTCCCTCCTGCTCTAGCATTTGCAGGTCTCAGTAGCAGAATAGTTGCTTGGAAACTTGATTGTCTTTTGCATTTATGGGTAGAAAAGAGTGCTCAATTTCTATCATGACTCTTGCATAGATCTAATACTCCTTAGCAAAGGCCATTTCTGAAGTGATAGGCTAAATGCTGTGGATGTACTGTTAGATGTAAACTGTTTTCATCATTGCCGGAGCTGTTCTGATGTGAACGTTTGTTGGTATCATAACTGAGGCATAAAAGATGTTGCATGAGAACGATCCCATTGTATATGTGCTAGTATCGATGCGCCATCTCTACTTCCCTCTGTTCCCTGGAGTAGAAAACCACCTATGAGTGTTCAGGTTGCTGTCACCTGACTATGAGTAAATTTGGTTTTGTTTGTTTTTCTTAATTTTCTGTTTGTTGAATTTTAATTCTGTAGAGTACCCTGACAATCTATTTTGTGTCTTCTAGAGAAGACAAACTTTCAATACCTATTAACTTCTGGCAAAGATTTAGTCACAACGTGTTTCTCTGATGTTAGAAGAGAACACAAATTTGTTGAATCTTTTTGTACAGAAAGACTATTTAGAGTTAAATTTCTCTGAAAGAAAAGAATGTGTGACTCGTATCTAAACAAACTCCCTCCTATTCCTTGAGATTCACGTTCCTAAATTAAAAAAAAAAAAAGACAAAAAAGAAAACAAAACCCACCACCCTGATGTCAGGAGACTCACTCGATGATAGACTCACAAACAGTATGTTTGATGCTGACAACTGCTTTTTCTTCCCCCATATATGTTAATTTAAAGAGGCATGTAAGTATCCTGCTGAGAGTTTATCGTGAAGGACTCCTATGGGACACACAGGATTTTGAGTTGAGGGAAGTTTAGGAAGCAGTCATAAAAATTGACACCCACCCCCCTTTTTTAAAGTTGGTCACTCTGACCTTGTCCATTATATTTTTGGGGATCAGGTAGAGAGGAGAGATTCTGAATTGCTTTATAACACTCTAGGTCAAATTCATTTTCTGTCTTGTTTGAATGCATTCTTTCTCCAGGGTCCTTGTTTCTCCATGTACCCCTGTCTTTCAGGAGCTTCTTTGAGGAGTGTATTATGGATAGATGCTCGGAGCTTGGTGGAATGCTTTTTGAGTTTGATTTGTTTGGGACTATTCATTTGGAGGGACTGGGAAACAATGATCAGTGATCGTTGTCACTTTTTTTTTTAATCTTTCCTCCTGATGTGTTTTAGAGAAGTACAGAGAAGATTGGGTGGAGAACAAGGAGCGACTTTGTCTTTGTTCACTGATGATGGCATGCTGTGAGAGAAAAATAAGAGCTGCAGTAATGCTCAGAAATCCCAACATGGTAAGGTGGCTCTACCGACACAGGAAGCTTAAGAGGGCTTTTGTTCTTATTGCCACCCGAGTTTAAGCATTGGAGCCTATGTTTTGTGCTCAAAAGCCATAGCAGAGAGTTATTTTACACTCAGTTTCCAGGATGTATCACAAGGACTGAAAGCTGAGCTAAATGCCATGTTAGGCAACATGAAGCGTTAGATCAATACTTGAAATTGGCATGTGTAATGACAGCTTTGAAACTGATGCGCATGTGAGCATGATTGATAATTGCATAGAGAGTCTCTAAAGAGTAGCTTGGGGATTCATTTTGTTTAAAATGGAAGGAAAACAGTATCTGTACAACGCTATGTGCTATGCGTTATAGTAAGTGTTACAAGTGAAGGCTTCAAAGGTTATTTAAGTGCTTTCTGCTATTGATTATCCTCAAGAGTATTATTAAAATCTCTGTTCTAGGGTACAGAGCTTACAGGATGTTCTTTCCCTTAGGATGGAGAGGGACAGTAGCCTTTGCGGTTTGGCTGATGCTTGGATACTTTTTTTTACCATTTTTTGGGGGATTTTCATATGCAATTATATGTATCTGGACTAAACATCCATTTAATATAACATAAATATAGGAATCCTACATTTGTGGTGTAGCCTTCCGTTAGAGGCTGGGTGTGCACTAGCAAGCATCACCAGCTGATCAGTATTTCCACTTCACAGCTCCTGTAAAGTTTAGTGGCTTTGACTTTCTTCTGTGGACCATGTAGGGGTCTGAAGGTAGGGGATGGTACAAAGGTACTTAATTACCTCTGTTATTCCAGTGTAGTCAGAAGGACAGGCTGTTTGCAATCCTGAGAAACTGGTTTATCTGTGAACCAGGATTGTAGAGAGTAAAAGGAGAGAAATGTGCTGCTTCGGTACTTTGCCATAAAAGCCCATTCTTGTTTTTTTTTGCAAAATGTAACTGTTGAAAAAGACTTAAAGCTCCCCAGTTAGGAACAGCCCCCAGTTAGGGGCTAGGTTATTTTGTTCCATTTGTGGTTAGGATGTTTTCAGCCAAGAAGAGAGCAACCTCCTTTTTCATTTTCAGGATTTGAGGATCTTCAATATTGGACCCTTAGGCTCTTTTACTGCCATCTGAAGTTATTTATTGTCAGGTGGGAGGCAGCACAACAGTTGTTCCTGCAGAATCTCTCACTAGACTTTGCTCTTAAAATTGACCAGCTAGAAAAGATTTTGTAAAGGACATTTGTTCCCAAGCACTTTTCTCTATGGAAACTGTTGCTCTAACTTCCCACTGATCATTTGGATACTCATTCCTATGATTTAGTGTTGTGTTTATTGTCTATAGATCTTTATTTTTGAAGTTAGCGAAGTAATGGGCTGAAAGTTGGCTTTGGCATAACATAAAAATGCAGATGACCCACCATTTTCTGAAACAGTTAATGCTGGAGGCATTAATTCAGTATGGTTTTAACTACACCTGTTGTTTGGATCTGCTTAGCAGTCTATCTTCTTAATGTCTGAGCACAGACCTGTGTTGAAACTGGCCTAAATGAGGTTAACTGGAAAGAAGAGAGCTGTTGTCAGCATGAAAGAGGCCGCAGAGGGGTGAGTCAGCAGAGGCTTAAAGCAAAACCATGATCTGCTGAGAAGTGCAAGCAGCAAACTATGAAGTTTGTTAATTAAATGCTAGTAGTGAGCATGTGGGAGAGACTACATGTAACAAGACAGGGAGTTGTGTAGGGTGTTTTTTTGTTTTTTTTTTTTGTCTTTAAGAAAAAAGTTTTGCGAAATGAGTTACTTTTTCATCTTTGTTCCCTTGCTTAGTTGTATTCAATTTGTTTTTAAGTCTTTCCATCCATTTCAGTGTGCTTTTAGGATGATCTGGAGTTTCCTAAATGTGAAGCAGCTCCAGACTCCTGTTGGCATGGGATGGAGAATGACAATGCCAGTGGCCAAGGCAGGAAGGTCATGCACTGAAGCCTGGCTGAGACAGCATAAAACTGTGCTAGTATCTTTAATGATACTATATAGGGTTCTTGCAAACATGATGTTCAGGATATGTAAGTATTTCCAGGCAGGGCCAACAGATACCAGACTTTGAATGCTGTGACGTTAAGGGTTAACAAGAGACTTTGTACACAGGCTGGGAAGGGCTGCATTTTTCTTTTTCACACTGCACATTCATGTCTAGAGAACGTGCGAAGTGAAATCCTCAACCTTTCATACGAAACCTTGAAAGAACCTGTGGCACTTCACACAGGTGTAGCGTAACTGCTATGTGTGTGTGGAGGTGGTGTCTGCTGCTTGAATCTGGATTGGCTTATTTTATCTGGCGCACTTTTGGATATTCTTTTACAAACTTCCTGGTAGCAGAGAACAGCCATTTTGTTGCACTTTTCTTTTTGTATGCTGCTAGTACATTCTAGTGTAGGAACTCTTATTTCCTGTTTTCTGGGGCAGAATCTGTGCTGTTAGCATGATGTAGGTATTTTAAAGGTGGAAATGCAGAGAGGCACATGCTCTACTTGTAGAAAATTTAGTCATCTTTCTTGCTGACTTTATCTTAACATCTTTTGAAGGCTAAGCTCTGCCAGCAAGATTCCTTTAGCTTTGAAGGAAATAATACTATTAGAGAACTGACTTACAGTAGACCTTGTTCTACCCAGTGCAAAAATAACAATAATCTACCTGGCATCAACTGAATATTGAAATGAGTTGCCCATGTAAAATTCATATGGATGTTTCTTTAAGGAAGTACTTTTCTTCACTTTGTAAATAGCAGCAATGAATATATAGGAGGGGATCTGCTGGAACAGGTCCTGCGTTTTACCTCTCTCTGCTGAAGCATTTCTCCATTTTGTTAAGGTGATGGAATTCTTAAGGATTTATTTTTTAGTGATGTTGTGTACGTTAAATTAACCATGGAAGATACCAAAGAAGACTTGCTATGATCCTGGGTCCAAATGTCATTTTCTTAACACTCCAATTGGTTGAGGTGCTATTTCTAGGGAGGAGAAGGAAAAACAGTTGCTTTGGAAAAAGGTGTTTCAAAGTATCCTAATCAGACAGAGATAAAGGTTTTTCATGCCTTTGCCAGCTTCTAGGGTAATTTTGTGAGTCATGCTGTGCCTAAAATATTCAGCTAAGAAAAGTTGCAGTTCTATTTAGGTTCTGGTTCCGTGTTTTCTTCAGTGAAAGGCTATTAGGTAACTTGTGGTCAGAACTGAGAAAGTAAAGGCCTTTCAAAGGGGGAAAAAATCTTATCCCATATCTCAAAAAATGATCTCCTTTCTATGTAATAACCACCATGTATACATATTCTACAAAGGAACCCTACATGGAGAAGGAAGTCTCAGAACTAACCAGGTAATTCTGTTAACCTGTTGGAAGCAGTTTGTGGTTTCTTGGGTCCAGGACATAGCCTGGGCTTCATCTTGTATTAGCTACTACAAGTTCCTCAGTTTTATCCTGGAGCTTGGGCTTCCGAAGTCAATTTTCTGTATGTTAGAGACAAAATCTGTCTTAGTTCAGTGTAAACAAAGCTTCCTATAAATTCAGTCCAGGAGCAGAGGTGCTCAGAAGCACATCGTAAGGAAACCTCTCTCAGGAAATTTGGTGGAAGTACTACGTCTTCCTCCTGCCAGCACAGTCCCGCTCTGAGATCATCTCCAAGACAGAGGGGGAGCTTTCTTGCTCCCATTAACAAGATAGTATCTCTTCAAAGAATATTATTTCTCTAGTAAAATGAGCGTTTTTAACAGCACCCCCTGGTGACTCCTGTAGCAGTATGTCCTCATTTAGTTACAGTACTCTGAACCTTCCTCTTCAGGATAGGTGGCATAGCTAATTCTCAGTCATTTCAATTTGTCTGTAGCTTTCTTACTTGTGTATGACAGGTCATTGGTTACTGTATGTTTGGGTAAGCTGATCTTAAATACTTGTGAGATAGAGACTTTCCACAAAGGAGCTTGCTACTGTGAGCTTTTACAGCAATTAAAAACAGTAGTTGGCTAAAAATAGCTAACTCAAGGTAATTGCAAATTGTTGAAGAGGGAGAGATCACATCAACCTTCACAAAAGGCAGAGATAACTGGTCATCTCTGAGGTAACATCAACTACTTTACCTAAAAAGTGAACTAACTGGCAATTTATTAACACTAGAGGTTAGACTTTTTTTTTCCTCCTGTGTCTTCTCTTGGGGATCAGGCTCTAGCTCTTAGTTTTAATTATAATTACCTGTTCACAACAAAGTGGAAGCTGACTTGCTTACTGCATGCTCCGATATTACATTGCTATCGGATGCTGCTTCTAATATAGGTAGGGTTCAAATGAAGTATTTCAAGCTTATGAAAATCAGAAAGTATTTCAGGCAATGTGTCTGTCTGTCTTTTTTTCTTTTTTTCTTTTTTTTTCTAATCACATCCTGCATGGAGTCGCTTTGAGCTGATACCAGCTGCAGATTGAAACCAAAGCACTAAGCAAGGTGAACCTGGCATGCTGGCTGGGTACCTAGATCGTTTTACTACAAGGACCAACAGACATATCGAAGAAACCTGTGCTTTCTTCTTTGTGTTCTAGGGACAGCAGTGAATTAAGAGTGGGATTTCTTTTCTACTTTTCCTGGTATGCTTGTCTTCTGTTGCCTTGAGGAAACGTAAGAGCATACATGACCTGGCTTGGCAGGGATGATCAGGCCCCAGTGGAGTCCCATCACTGGTTGCCTTGAGGAGTGTCACTCTGAGTGTAGGTAAGCCAAGCAGAGGCAGGTCATCGACGTTTCTTTTATTCCTGATCAAGCAAAAGAATTACAGGGAGCTGTGTAAGAACTGCAAAACCTGCAGTTATGTTGCAGCAGCAGTTTCCCAAGAGCCTAATTGAAAAAGGCAATACTTAGAACTCCAGTGATTTAAAAGGCTGTAATTCTCTGTACTTGTTTGGTGGAAGTGACCATAATAACGATGATATGAAGAACACGACAAAACAGACTTGCGGCTGCTTTAAAGATGGTTTTGAACTCTATTGATTGAAACAGGATAATCAGGGTAGACAACCTCTGAGATGTGAAATTTAACATTCCCTTAAAGTAATCATATGGTAGCCTGCACTAGGGGATCGATAGTATGTAAGAGATAAGACTTCCCTCTCTTTGGAAGGAAGGCTTGCTCTAAGGAAGGTTTGCAGGACTGAGTTAGTGTTATATTGGAAGAAGAGAAGATTGGAGGAGGTTATGTAAACAGCTCTGGCTGCACTTGCACTTAATTTGAAATGTTTAGGAAATCAGCACTAATGGTGCAATATACTAATTCTACAGTGTGTGTTCGTTGTCGTCGTTGTGTCCCGTCCCGTCCCCCCCATCTTGCAAACATGGATATCAGCATAGGATTTTTTTTTTTTAAGTCTCCAGAGGAGGAGACAGTTGTTGCTAACTGTAGCAAACTTCTTCCTAACTTTCACAAAGAATGATCAGCTTGAATTTCTACTACCAAGTGCAGGGAATTGGTAACTGTGCACGACCAATTTCATTGTGCTAATATAAGCTCACATAAGCTTTGTGCTTACTTGTGGTTTCTTATGGTTCTTGTCCTATTATTGTGGAAAGGATGAACATAAGCATCTAAAACAGACAAAAAAGGAGTCAGAGCAAATGTGTCCCGCCTGCACCCTTAACCTATGGAAGTCCCTCTGAGAGTCCTGTAAATGAAAAGTGCTAGTTAGGTACGCAAAAGAATCCAGAAATCCTGAGGAGAAATACCCTTGGGCATAATTCTGGCTGCTTCCTCTTAAATTTCTTTGGAATCCTGGTTTGTGTTTTAATACTCCATGTAATATGTAATTCTAGTTCAGTTCTTCAACTAAGTACGTTGATCCGTGAGGTGTTATAGCTGCTACAGTACTTGCACAGACTTTTGATAGTAGATGCTCCTTGGTTCCAGTAGAAACAGGAGTGAACATGCAAAGCAGCAGTATAAAGGAACAAATTTTCTTCAGGCATATCTTGAAGTGTGTGGGAATCTCCTCCCTTCTGCTTACCACAAAAGGATGCAAATTGCTTCCCCTCCCCCAGAATGTGTGCTTGGTAAAATCCTGAAAATTGAGTTTAAATGTAAAATTTATATAATCTCATGCAATTTTCTTTGACAAAAGTTGATGGTGCTAACTAGAAAGGAATTTCTTTCAGAATTTAGGTTGTACAGTGCATTTCCCCAGCAGTATTACATTGATGCAGCACACAATGCACTCATGTTGCTGTTCTCAGGTAACCTTCCACCTAGATACAACAGGCATTAGTAGAGAATTTTAATCCTTGGCTTGTGTGAAAGAGAGACAATGATTTTTACAGACAGGGGATGGCACTGTTGCACTGTAGCTCTTCAGCCTTCCAACCAAAATGTCTCTATTTATAAAAAGGGCTTGGTATTTACCAGGAAGGGAGCAGATGAACCAGATGCATTATTGCAAGATTTTCTTGAAATAGTTCTGCATAAAATATCAGATCTGGGTTACCAGGAATTTTACATATTGATTAAAAACCCAAAGAGAATGTGTTACCATGCACTCAAAATTGCACGTTAACAGTAGACTTAGTTTAAGGCACTTCTGTTTATTTAAAATGAAACACCTATGCAAAGCTCTGAGAACTCATTAATAACACAATAAACTCTCAGAACCATGGCCGTAATAATTTTGATAAGAATTCAACCAGCAAGCACTTACAGAAACTCCTTTCTATTTTTCTCTTATTCTGGAAAATGCAAACTTCCTTTCTCCAAAGCCTTAATATGTTGTTGTCTTCCACAGGTTAGCCAGAAATTCCCCAAGGGTAAGAGGCCAGTTCTAAAGGATGCCTAGTCCACATGAGCTGGTACAGGTGTGGGTATGGAAGCAACATTCAACTTGCTTGTCTTGTCTGACCACAGTCATTGGAATGTGGCAGATGGACCAAAAAGATTTCTTTTGAAAGATGAGCTTTGGTGTGTAAGACAGTATAGATCTTGATTAGTGCCTTCAACTTTATCTGGTACTAGTGTAGTCAGAGCCTGTGCTTGAGCACTGGCATCAGCACACGGCGGTGCAATATCTAACTCTGATTCAATCATTCGATGATTCTCTGGTGGAGTCCCATCTGGGATGTGCTGTTAACAACCTCAGTCTTGAGGCGATGAAAGTATAGGTAAGGATGAGAAGGTCTGCATTCAAAATACAGATGGTAGGAAAAGCTGACCAGGCTGTTGCTGTAATACAATGGCTAAAATTAACTCACAGATTCAGTCCCTTTTCTTGGAGCAGTGCAGCTACTGTACTGGCTGTCTTCCACCAGTCCACTGTGACTCCCTTAGTTTTATGTGAAGGGTGGCTGTCTCATTTTCACCTGCATCTATATTGCAGCAAGGCATAGACAGTAGTCCCGAGCTGCACTGTGCAAGTCCGATGAGGTAAGGCTGCGCAGCTGAGATGAGTCAGTACACAAAAACCACTGGCATTCATGTGTCCTGTCGAGGCCCCTTGTCACAGACCAGCCACTTTTCACTGCTACAGTGAAACCTCTTGCGGAAGAAAAGACCATGTCCATGACTACCAGCAGAAGTGTCTGAAATGAATAGAATGAAACCACTCAAAAGAAAATTAAAGTGCAAAGTCTGTCTTTTTAAATTTTCCCCTCCCCTGAAAATGTGTGACTGAGTCAACTGAAACAATCTGTGTTTCTTGATATGACTCTATGTACATTTTTTTGGAAGGGGAGAGGAAAAAGATGCAGGTAACTCTTCAGACCACTTAACTTGGCACTTTAAAAAAAAAGAAGTTTCAGCACAACATTTAGTTTCAAAAGAAAGTATAAAATATTCACTATGCTTAGTTCTGGGACAATTTTTTTTTTTTTTTTTTTACCGAACTTGAACTCACCTCTCCCCACCCCCATCCTTCCTGCCGTCTGTGGGAAGAACTGAGAGAATGAACAGCTTTACTGGAGCTTGATTTCTTACTTGAAGGACAGGCCCTGTTGCTGCCTGCTGAGGTGTGTAGGTGACTCAACTCTGAGGCCTTCCTACTCTAAGGAAGTCAATTTATTTTCTGGACAAGATAAATCAGATTAGAGATAACCCGTATGCATCTGTGACAGTATCAAAGGCAACCAATCAAGCTAATAATAGCAGCATTATTACAAGGCATCTGATTCTCATCCATCACTAGAAAGAGATAATTAAGAAAGAAGTCCTTTGGCTTATTCAAAGTCCATACCTAGATCACAAGGGTCAAGTACATGGAAGACATTTATGTGCTAAGAGCAGTTTTACAGTCGGTGTTAGGAAGAGGAGTTGAAATGTTGGCTATCTATCTTATGATACTCTGGTGATGACTTCTGGAGCATGCTTCATGCAAAACTATATTCAACCTATCTTTGCTGAGTTGCTAATGATCACAATGCTAATGATTGCTAGCCAAGAGTTTACTGCTTGTCCTTAGGACACCTGTAGAAAGGAGATTACACGGATCTAGTGGAAAAGGTGCTGAACTAAATTTTTTTTTTCTAGTGCTCCCTGAATTTTAGTGATCCAGTAACTGGCTGGAACAGGCTAAGTGCCAGAAACTGGGAGCTGTCTCAGAAGATTCCTCATCTACCTTCTGGCCATTGCAGTACCACCACAGCCACATTTATGAGGTAGCCTGAAAATACCATGAACAGAAATACACTAAAAATGTCCCAGCTTTTGTTTCATTTGCGGGCTTGCATAGTAAAGGTAGCATTCTTTCAGGCTCTGTTTCGTATGGAGTCCTTTTTTTTTTT
>VXAL01003267.1:89215-108996 GCA_013399475.1 Chauna torquata | reverse complement strand
TTTTTTTTTTTTTTAACTTAGAAGAATGTTTCTCCAAAAACGCATTGGAGCAAAGTGCATTTTTCACCTTTAAGCTTCACCTGATCATGCTATGCATGTTTGTGTACTAATGTGATGACTCCTTCCTGGGAATTAGAAAAGGGAAAAGTGAACCTTTTAGCGAGGTTAGAAGCACTGTTGGAAAATTACTTCACTTAAGAATTTTAGAACATGGCATTACCTCAGGGAGTTAAAGGAGAGAGCTAAACTTTCTCATATAATAAATAATAATAATAATCTTAGCCTAGAAATTCAAACTGACCGTATATGTTAAAAAGCATTCTGTGGAATGTCATGTAAAACTCAGTGTTCTGCAGTAAGAGCTGTCACCAAGCCAAAGTACTTGACCACAGTGTTCCTCTTGCACTCCTTCCCCTCCCTGCCCCGAAACATCCCTGGAACTTCTTATCAGAGCCACAAGTGTCTTCAGCAAAATTCTGCCTCTCATTCATGATGAGGAATGTCCATGTGAAACAAATCTAAGATATGTGGCACTTAGCACTAACGAAACTAGCCTGTGAGTCCAAATGTTGATGACCTACCAAGCACTGAAATGAGGCTGATGATGGGTAAAGTGGTGAAATGTTTATTTCAATACTTAGCTGATGATGCACTATTTATTTTAAGACTATTGAACTGTGTAGTTGTAATAAGGTTTTAACAGGCAGTTACGAAATGTCCTGACTGTGTATCTGCCGCAGTTAGAGATGAATCTGAAGTCAGTAGCCAAGATTCCAGTTGCTCAATATCTAAACCTAACTCTGGTTCTGTATTACCATAGCATGGACAAATACGCCATTACGTGGAGACATATATCTAGTTACGTAGAATATTCCATTAAGAAGCATCCTGGTTTGGACTTCCAGACGTGAACTCTTGCAAATCTCTGTTTGGATAAGAATTTTGGATGTAGACCTTGTAAGGTCACTGTTGGAAGGTTAACTCTGATTGACTTGTTCCTTTACAGAGCGAGTATTCACATCAATGAGATTATGTTGTAGATTTATGGATAAGCATTCAGAATTTTCGTTCCCAACATGCTTGCTAGTGTTGCTTCATCCATTTAAGTTACATTCCTGAAACCTTAATATTTTTCCCTCCTCTTGAAGTTAATTGCTTTAAAGTACATTGCTTTTCTATGCAGGAAAGCAAAGGACACTTTCTTGGAAGGCATTAGGTTTTGAAGCTCCAGATCTGTGCCTATGAAATCTACCTTTTCCTAGTTTCTCTAGGACTCCACCTAGTGCATAACTAATATTTCACTGGGGACTGAAAGCAAGGCTTCACTGGAGAAGTCCATTCAAGCTTTCTACCTAGGAGGTGTCCAGCAAATGGGGTGGGTAAAGTCATGGCCTTTCTTTAACACATGTATTTGCTGTGCACTTCAGAAATCTGAAGATTTTTTTTAATGATATTCATTGAGTAACAGAGTTTAAAGTGTATATACTAAAGAGTTTTTTTTTTTTTTTTAAACAAAAAAAGGCAAGTGAAATCCACTGGCACTGAGTGTGAAAGTTTTTGCACTGTCTTATGAAGATGTATTTTTTTATCCCCAACTGTATAATATGAAATTGGGAATTAATTTAGTAATTCTCAGATGTGTTTTGCGAACTGTTTCACAGTGGAGTCTAATGTGGCCAAACACTGTTGGACCATAAGCCTACTTACTGCATCTAGATCTAAGTGGCATGTTACAAGGTTCTCACTGTTTCCTAGGATCTGTTTGACCACTTTCTTGTGGAAATTTTGCTTCATAACTTGTTAAAGAATTTGTGTTGGTGCCTAAAGTACCTAACAGCACAAGGTATCATAGAATCATAGAATATCCCAAGCTGGAAGGGACCCACAAGGATCATTGAGTCCAGCTCCTATTCTACTTGTTAAACTATGTATCATAAATGAGAAATCTATTTCAGGGAGCTGATTGAGGGATCTGGTTTCCTTCTCCCATTCAGTTTCCTTCTCCCTATGCAACTGTGGCTTAAACTTGCGAAAATAAAGTGCGAGTGATGGCTACATTGGTACTCGTTTTCAGGAAGATTTTTTTTAACAGATTTAAGGGGGGGTTCCTTGTAAAAAACTTTCACAGACTTGCAAGTAAATAAAGGTTTTCTGTAAGCCATTGTACTATGATCACTCATATTTTGAAAAGAAGATATATTTTTCATTTTTTAAGATTGGAAGTGCTTTAATTATCTTTTCACCTTAGATAATTTGATCCACAGTTACTATTGCTTACAGTAAAAGAAGGACTTGTGTATAAAAGGTCACTGAGTTATAGAGACCCATAATGAAGCTATCTTTGGGAAAGATTAAAGATGCAAAGCAATAGTTGCTGTAAGAGTTGTTTGGGCTGCTACATCCCTGCATCCTTTCTGTTTAGAGCAACTAATCAAAGGGAGAGTTTACAGCCCAGTCACGTTTTTTTTTTTTTCAAGCTGAGAGGTCTCAGGGATGGCAGGTTCCAAGGTGTAATATGCAGGGGCTGATGGAAAAGGATGCGTGGGAAAGAAGTGTGTTAACCAGATGGCTCCACCTTGCAGCTTTTGGGAGCCCTTGAAGGAAGTGAGGGAGAGATCAAGGCAGCAGGTCTCTGCCTGAGTGGAGTTTCAGCTAAAGCGAGATCTGTGTGTGCTTTTCACCTCACTGGTTCAACTGCACAAGGCATGAGTATACCCTGTAAATAAAGTCCCTTATACTTTACTTTGCATGTTTCCAACCATCCTACTGTTGAATTGGATACTCTGCACCGTATTAATGGGGTTCCTTTTTCTTTCTGGACATGTATAAGCTTGTATTTACCTTTCCTTTCAGATCAATAAAACAAATCCAATCTTTATAACTCTTTGATTACAGAGCTCCCATTGATTAGAAGTTCCAGGCAACGGGAGCCACTCAGTATTTGGCTCATTGAAATCTTCATGCTCCTTGGTGACATTTAATTTAATTAAAATGATCCAAAATACCTCTAGAGACCTGTCTCTCTAAGCTAAGCATGGATAGTATCGCACTCTAGGGCTCCATTTAGGAAACTCTTTGTCTTTTTGAAGATGAAGCATGTGGGGATTCTAGGCTACTGCAAAAGCTCGAAGCAAAATATATGAAATGGAATGAAAAACATTGCACAACCTGTAACATTTCTCTAACAAACATACAGTAGTTATTACTGAAACACTCTGTGGTAACCCATGTAAGAGCAGCCTTTAGTCTAACAAGAAAGAGATATTATTAGCAAGCATAAGCTGAATCATGACTATATATTCTCCAAAGAGGTGGAAACAACATCTATTTGTGTTTCCACTTAAGGCAGATTTCAACATGAGGGTACATTGATTATTTATTTGCTGCATCTAGAGATAACCACCATTCATTTAAATGAGTTTGAACAAACTTTAAGTAGTGGCATTTAAGTAAATTACAGGCAATGTTTTTCAACTTTCATTTTAGAATTATTTGTGCCACATTGAAAGCATTTTAGTCCCTGATCTCAGCTCTTCTTGCTGTTATTCACTATTCCTCTTCTTGTTACTGCATCACATTTCATAAGCTAAGTGGGGTTGCTGTGGTTTGTGCTGACTTAGTTTACTGAATTGCCCTGATCTCCTGCTAAACTTAGCTTCCATTAGTGTACAACTCTCTGAGTTCTGTAAGAATAGCTCACTGATAGTGGCTTGTTAGAAAAACGATGTTTGACAATATTTATAGGAACAAATAGGAACTTCTCCATATCCACCCCAAAAGTCCCAATCCACTTGCACTTAGTCTTAATCTTCTGGCCAAATTCCAGTTTTTCCTGTAAGCTGTAACTTTGAGAGAAAGGAGAACTTGTTTGCTTTTTGGGTACATCACTCAAAAGATCAACATTGGAGGTCGTTTTGGGTGTCCTTTCATGAAACCGCAATGTTTTTTTGGTACTTGATGGTCTTCCTTAGACTGACTGAGGCCAGGCTATAAGCAGCACAAGCTGCTCTTTGTGTATCAAAAAGCAAATGCAAAGTTATCGTCAAGACTTTTCAATTTAGCTAAAGTACTTATGTCAACCTGTCTTAACACTGAGACCTGTGAACTGTCAAACAGCTACCTCGTTTTTTGGTAGAAATGCAACAATATCTACTATTTATCTAACCTCTAAGAGGGAAATGAATCCCATATTCTAGGATGTGAGGCATAATAATCCTGTTGGTTCAGACATCAGGCTGCTTTTTTGTATTGCTGTAGACAAATAGTGAAGACAGTTCCTGTCCCAGGGAGCTGACACTTCCAGTTATCTGACAGGCTGTGACAGAGGAGCACAATGAAGACCTGTGGTAAGGCCGGGGTGGAAGTCTGAGGTAACAGCAGAGACTGCATTCAAGGAGAAAGCAATTGAATGTGGAAACAGAAATCATATGTTGATACCCCTAAGAAGCCAACGAGTTATAAGTTGTCTGTTACAGAGCTTAGATATTTCTTCCTTTATTTGCTTGCCCCATGAACAGCTGAGAATTTGTGGTTCCTGTTGGAATCAATAGTCCTAATTAGACCCTTAGCCAGTGATATAACCCCCTCCAACTCTATGCTGATATGAATTCACAGTGACACATTTCACAAAAATCAATCACAATTTCATTAATTGCATTAAAAGCAGCAGCTTATGCTAAAAGGGAAGCTAAGTGCTGAATACTGGGCCATTTGGTGACTAAATTAGATATTGAAGTCAATGATAGTCAAACTTATTACAGTTGATACACTCCAATATTAACCTTCATTATGAGTGCTTTAATTTCATGGCTACTATGCAAGAGCAATGCATCCTTTAGGTATTGACAAATCTAATGTAGATAGATTTTAACTCTGTGCTTTAAGAAACATATTTTTGATGCTTGTTTTCTTTTTTTCTTTCAAAAAAAAAAAGTAGTTGCCATCTTGCATGTAGTAGTTTTAGATCTCCGTGAACTTCTCACATGAGACACCTTCTCTTGCAGAGTTCAAAGAACAAAACCACTTCTATCTCATCTGTGGATCATTGCAATATATGATTGTGTGTGTTATGCTATTTGAATGACTGATTAAAATCAATTACATGAAAGTGTAAATTGCTTTTTAAATATATTAAAATCAGAAGACAGAAGATACTCTTCAGCATATCTGTCCAATGTTTCTTGATGTTTAATGGCTCAAGTTCTCATAACCAAAGGCTTTAGTATTACATTGTAGCATTATCAACACTGCTGAACTGCAGCTTCTGAACTGTCAGAAATTCCATGCATTAAAAAGAAACCAACAGATGGCAATTTATAAACCCCGTGTTTCATTGTCCTATAAATAGAGATTACCAAATGTGTAAGGAGCACCCAGCAAGAATAAAATTCCTTCTCTGTTAACTACATTTATTAATCATAAGCAAGCAACTAATACCTTTTTTATCTCTTGCTGATAAATTCTTTGTAATGTACATGGTGTTGTTATTATAAGGCTGTGTTCATCTGTGAGTTAACAGTTGAAGTTAGATGCCGAGAATGCAAATTGCACCCACTTTTTTTGTTGTTGTTTTTTGGTCTTCTGCTAATCACATTCCTATAATG
Source organism: Chauna torquata (assembly GCA_013399475.1). Lineage (NCBI taxonomy): Eukaryota > Metazoa > Chordata > Aves > Anseriformes > Anhimidae > Chauna > Chauna torquata. The sequence continues at coordinate 103,393 of VXAL01003267.1, read as the reverse complement.
TGTACATGCAGGCATTATGATTATGTTGTAGTTAACAATAAGGATGGATTTCTAACAGTTGGAAATCAGATTTTCTTTTTCTAGAAGGGAGGGTGGTAACTGGCAATTAGGTTTAACATAAGGCTTAGCTGAAAGGAGGTGAAAGAAATTGCTTTTAAAATAATAATAGTGCCAGGTAGACCGAGATTGCTTATGGATGGTGTAGCTAGCTGTGCAGGAGAAATGTCAAAAGATGGTTATGGGAGCTTTTGGCATGTAGAAAAATCAATCTAAAAGGATGTTATCTTAAAACAAACAAACAAGCCTTTACATTTTATTATGTGTCCTTAAGACTATTGTCCTGTGTGCTGTCATTATGAGAGTCTTTCTGTTCTAAAGTTACTCTACCTTTTCTCACATAACCCCTTTAAGGTTATTTATTGGTTTTGTTTGTTTGTTTTTGTGAAAAGAAAGCGATGAGCTGCTTTTAGTCATTTAAGAAGTAATGAGCTAAACCATGCTGTTAGAAGAAAATAGATCGACAAATCAAAAGTGTGCTTTGGAACAGAGAAGGTATTAAAGAGAACAGAACCCGTATTACTCGTTACATCTCCATCCTTTGGGCATTCCAAGTCCTGACAGCTTCCTTAAGGCTTTGTTGAGGCTGTATCCATGTAGAGGTTTTGATTTTTGCATCAGCAGTTCTAGTGATTCCTTGGCAAAGATTCATCTTTCCAAAGGTAACAACAGTTCATGTGAGACTTCCTCAGCTCTCAAGCAAGAAGATGGTGTCTACCAGCGTTTATTTCAGCTTGTGGCATTCTGGGGTTGATTTGTCCAGTTTTACATATGAGGAGTAGGTACTTTATTATGGATGTTGCTATATTTTTATTCCAGAAAATACTTATTTTTACAAGGAAAATTTCTTGCAAACATACAAAGAGAAGCTTTGTTCTTTTGTGAATTGTTTTGCACTTTGTCAGCAGATAATGTCATCAAAGGAGTAAAACTGCATCTTTGTCTTGATTAGTAATGAGACCAGTAGCCTAATAATAGTGTCATTAATAGCTATTTGTCTATTAGTCAAAATGCATAAAGAATGATTATAGAACTGGGATTTGGGCCTGTGACCATGAAAGGCTATTTATGGTAGAACTTGAGCTTCCACTACAGTTTTCTTGGTGCAGCCCCTCTACTGCAATAGGCTGGCCCTGAGAGCTGCGTTGGCTTCTCTGGGTCCCTCCTTGGGGCTGGGGGTCGTGCTGTGGCTGTGGAGGAGGGCTGTGTTAACACAGCTGTTATCCAGCCAGAGTGCTGGTGGCAGGAAAAAGAGTCCAAAGCCTGCACCTCAAGCTATCCTTGGGATGGATGGAATGAGCCCACCAATTCCATACCTGTGCAGTCATCAGACGTCCCCTGGAATACAGGTCTGTTGCCCTTGTCTATGAGGATGATCACTAAATCATAAACAAGGGGTTGGTTTCATGCTCCTGTTGTTGTTTTAGAGAAATGAGATATGAGGCGTTGCTGTCAAAGTACTAGATGCTGCTGCGTGTGTTTTTTTTTCTTTTTCTTTTTTTTTTTTTTTGAGAGAGAGAGAGAATATTCCCAATAAACTTTTCCCTGATGGGGAGATGTAAAAGGAATGCAGGGTGAAAAATTTGAGCTATTGCTAAGAAGGCAGCTTGGAAAAATGTCTCATGAATTTCAAACTGGCCAAGATTTTCTGACCACTGTGTGAGCTAGAGACCAAGAAATAAGGCATTAGAGAGCTGACCTCTTAATCTTTACATCTTGTATCTGAAGGGAGGCCTTTTAATCTTACTTTTCTGCCCAGTTCTGTAAAGAGCAGGAAGGGCTTGGGTGATTGCAGCATATGTGTGTGTTTCAGTCATTTTCCTGTCTCTTCTTGAAGAATTTAAACAAAAACAACAACAACAAAAATGGTTCCATGTTAATGGACATGCAGGTAGAGAAAAGAGGCCAAAATGAATAATCGTGCTGAGGGAGGGCCACACTGTAAGTTTATAAAACAGTCTTGCTGCAGTTGCAAACAAATTCTGTTTTGTACAGAACTACATGTTGCATTGGCGGGTGGGTAGATAGGCCACCTCAAAAAAATTCCCAAGAGTAAGCATAAACACTTCAGTGAATTAGTAGATTTTGAGAAGTAAGTAGCAAAGCTGAAAAGCTGCTATTAAAGGCCATCCTTTGGCCACTGTAAAAAGAAATAATAAAATTAGCACAACATAGTAGTATATCATAACAATGAAGCTTTAAGTGGGAAGTAAAATGACGTTGCTGTGAAGTTCAGTAAGTGCAGCCTTACTGGTTGAAACCCAGGGGACTCCACCCCTGGCATTAGAATACTTTTCTTGGCTTGGGTCTGAGGTCAGACTGGCTGCTGGCTGCTTGGCTTTGCTTCCTCACCTATATTTTATTGTCCCTTGAAGTCTGAAACAGTATTCCAGCATGGTTTATGCACTGCATACAAGCTAGTGCTGGCTGGGGCCTTATATGGAAAGGGAGAGGGCACTTTTTAAAATCCTCTCAGTATAGCATTAATCCAAAGCAAAATGTTCTTTTCCCCTGTGAGCTAGAAAGCTCATTCTTTTTGTGAGCTGATTTGGTTATCCTTAGCTGTATTAATTTAGTGATCTCATCCTTTGAACCTATTGATTTAATTGTAACTGTTCACTCAATTTTGTTCATTGCATTATTCCATCTTTCGTTTAGTAAAACTGTATAGTGAAGCATCTTAACACTACAGTGGTTTTTTTTTTTTTTTTGCCTTGTTCAGCTTTGAAATGAAATCCGTACATATACAGGACAAATTTATTCCGCTACATTTCAATAAGAGTCATGAGCTCAAGGTTACCAGAACCAACACATGAGAAATTCACTTGCCTCTTGGTTTTGTTCCTTCATCAGTGTTCAGGAGTCCCCTGTAGTCTCACACAGTATCCTGAATCGCTTTCCCCTCTATAAGCAATAGAAAGTTTGATTTTTGTGTTAATGGAAAATAGTTTGAGCTGGAGTGGTGCCACCTTCATCAACCTTCACAGTGTTTTCACCCTGTGCAAGGAAAATCACAATTCACTTCTGACTGCAGATAGTGAGAACTTCTGCTCCAGCATTTACAAGTCTAAATATAAGAAATCATTCATTGCATTTTTAAAGGCATCCTCTCAGGCTGTGTTGGCCAAAGCACAACAAAATATGATGGCAACCACTGATGGAATTGAACAGACAAGCTGCTGCCACTGAATGTGAGAGAAGCTGTGGATTTGTCCCCATGTACCTGGTTAGCAGGTGTCGTGCAGGAGCCATATACACGCAGCTTGACCTCAGAGTAGGGAGCGGCGCTGGTTGGCACGTACAATCTCTTTAACAGGATTAGGCAAATTTCCAGAGTCGTTCTCCATCTAGTGGCAGCTGGCCCTGCAGCTGGCCTACAGAGCCGGGGTATGTATCCACATAATGGAACCTTGTGATCTTGCAATATTTTAGCAATGACCTAGATGAATAAAATATTAGTACATGCATGGATCATCATGATCTTTGATTTTGAAGGACCTGATAGATTTTGTTTCTCCTAATGTGGTTCTGTAGTCAGGCAAAGATGTTTGTGGGTAGGGAAACAGAGATGGAATGATATCACTGATGGAGTGCTTCTGCTTCTAGGGCCAGAAATGCCACTGCTGAAAATAGTAATGAGCTCAGGTTATAATGCAAAGCTACCCTTCCCAGAAGATTACACACAATCCATGCATCCATCTTCACTTGTATTTTGAACAGGGGAGAGGGAAGTTCTATGTTACTAATATATATCAGGCATAGCCAAAAATTTATTGAACTGGCTGTCTTGGGCATGCTGGGGTGAAAAGAAAAACAGTTGTGGGGGGAAAAAAGTCAGTCTGTTAAATCAAGTACTGCAGTTAATAATTATGTATGCTTGTCAGGTTTGTTTTCTTAAATGGATGAGAGGATGTAACTGAATTGATATAATGTACCAAGAAGCATGGTTTTGCAGGGACATGTTCTAACTGTTCTCTACTGTAACAGGAATTTTCTTCAATGTGGAATTTACAGGCAGGTAAAGGTTCACTAAAAGGTGTCTGTAATGCGTTTATTAAGAAGCTTGTGTTATGTGTATAGTGCAAAGGTGTTTGGTAGCTAGTTTGTGGTACAGGAAACTTCTGAGTTTTCAAAAGAAAGCCAGGTAGGTGGCAACAGATCAGTGGGATAAGATCGAGTGGCTGAAGCAAATCTATCCAGCAGCTCTCCAAGGCTTAACAGTGCTGAGAGCAATTGCATTCCCCTGAGTGGGGAAATGCTCTGACCAGCCATGACAGTGAAATGAAGGACCTGTGGAGAAATGACAGTTTCACTGTGGTGATCCTAGTCTGATCTGGTGGTGTTCTCTTATTGTATGGAAGTTTTGGGTTGGCCCCATGTTGAGAGGAGGGCAACTCTGTTGCATGGATTCTTCCTAAACCAAATGCAGAGGGTTTTCAGGATTCAGGAAGGCTATAGCACTTGCTACTGGTCTTCCTGTGCCCTTCTCTGTAAATCCTGTGATACAATAATTCAGCTGACATAGGTGAAAGTGGTGGAGCAGCCATGGCTTTGACTCATTTCTTAGGGTTGGTTTGCCCTTAACTAAGGAGAAATCCACAAGTGCAGGTTGGAAAGACAGTCTTGGACAAAACTTAAGGGTGGCAAATGCTACTATGTCTCCTATCTCTCCTAAATGCATTTTACGTGGTAAAATACAGGAACTATGTGGAATGATTGAATTATAGGTGCATCTTCCGTTAGCATTTGTACTGGATTGCTTTAGGCCCTGACTGTAGATCTGCCTCTTGAAAGGGGAACCTGCCTTAATATGCCTGAGTCAGGTGGTGGAGTCTAAGCTCTCTGAACAATCCACTGAGGAAAGTAAAACATAATTTATCCATAATTGTAACTCCATCAAAAGCATAAGTGGCTAATAACAATTTAGAGGTAATGCTCCAAAGGCAAAGAGGTAAGGCTCAGAAACAGAATCTCGCTTCATTGTAACATGTAACGTAAAGGTCACTGTGTACCTGAGGTTTTCCTATTCCTGGTGCTTGTAAGTACCGAGAGTGAAAGAAGGAATTTGTGGTAAGAAAGGTAAGGACTGCCTATTCTTGGTTTTTCTCCACCTGCTGTGTGAGAAGAAGTGTTTAGCTACTTGAGTAACAGGCTTGGTGGATCTGCAGATAGATCAGCATAGATGAAGGCACTGATGCACTCAGCATTCTTAGCAAGAGGAAACCAGTACTAGAAAAGTATAGTCCTTGTGCGTTGCTGCAACAAACCCACTTTGCAAACTGGGATTCAGCTGGCAAAGCAGTAAGATAACTAAGAGGTTTCTACAAACCTGGCAGCCGTTGGGAGTATAAGAAAAAGCACAAGCAGCATGGAAGTACTAGGGAAGTACATAAAAGTTATTTTTGGAATGGAGTAAGCAGCACCCCAGGGAAACTGATCAAGCAATGATATGCTGATGGTAAATCTGGAGGATTTCTTGAGAGCATGAAAATTCTGTTGTAATGATTTTATACCCTCAATGATTTTATACCCTCGAGTAAGTCATTTAAAATTTAGGTGCAAGGATATGTTTTGGGTTTGAAGTTGATTTCTTTTTCTTTCTCCTGTGTATAATTTATTTAATGTAAAGTGCTCTTCCAAGAGTGGTTTGCTTACTTCCTTGTAGAGTCTTGCATGACTCAGAGCAGTATGTGAAGAACATGACTGTGTTTCCAGGGAGCAGAAATCCCTACCTAGGTATGCTCTGAAAGGTCAAAATCAATTTAATAAACTTATCTCTCAGGAAATAAAAGCATCCTTTTTAGCTAGTGAGGCAGAAAAAAAAAAAAGCTTGCATTTAAATTAATAATTCTAAAGCATATTGTGTAAGTGTGAAGTGCTAAAAGCTGATATTACTGAAATCATACTGCTGTAAATTCTCAATATGTGTTGAAGTCAGCAGCATTACTTGTAATTCTATTATATAGTCTCTGTAAAGAAAGGATCGCTCCTGAGGAGCGTAATTCTAATTTGGTCCGAAGGCTGTATCCTGCCAGCATTTTTAAAATAAGATTTCATATTTTAAAATTTCTCCTAATCAATGCAATTGCTTAAAAAAATCAATGTTGCACGATATAGTCATGTGTGATAACACAGCACTGCAGCAAACGAAGCTATTTCAGTTGCAGACTTGCGTTCAGCTGGATAGTATACAGCTAGTGTATAATATATTGCTGTGTAACACAGCACCATTTAGATTGGAAGTAAGACAAATGTTCCTAATGATATTATGAAAATATCAATGAACTCGGGAGCTTTAGCAAACGTTGGTCAGTGAAGTTTCACAAGGGTGCCATGGCAGGGACTGTGACCCATGATGTGGTGGATGCTTATTGTGCCATCTGCTTTGTATCCTCCCTGCCCTTTGCATAAACTCTTTATCACAGTATCTTTGAGTTATCAGAAGACCAGAAAAAAACTTTGGGCCCTCTTTATATTCATTCTCTCAGAACTGGTGAGTCAGGTGAGAAATGTGTAGAGTAATAATTTTAAGTTCCTTTCTAATAGGAATCGATAAAAAGAGGCCTCTGGTTCCAGTGCTTTTAGGTGCTGTGCACCAGGAACTGAAGTATATTGGATCTTAAACATGTGTGTGTGGCTTAAACACACATACTACGACGACAACCCCAAAACAATGCTATGTGGAATGCTATAAAGCCATTTGGTTGTGGGTCACCTATTTCCACTGGCAACACCATAAAAAAACTGCTGCAAATGTGTCCAATACATGCTGTTTTTCAACACAAGCCCTGTACTGAGGCTGTGTGAATGGGAAAGAACAGATGGTGAAGGAACAGAGAAGTGAAAGGATGATGTGCCATTAAGATGGAGCTTGTGTGACTTAAACCATTGGAAAGCTTGTGAATGCCTAGGTGTGTTCATAGGCATGAGGGTTCACAGAAACAGCTACTTTTCAGTGAGTAACATAAAACCTGCAGAAAATCAACCTGGTATAAACAAACTTATTGTTACAGGGAAACCTGGCTTAGATTGCAACTGTTCCACTCATACACACAAGCACCCTGTGCAACCTAGAAGCAGGACAGAAATGATGTGCTTTTCCTCTTCTCTTCTCTCCCTCTTTCTCATCAGGCCAGACAGAAATATTTCAAGGCATTTCTTTTTCCTCTTTTTTGAGAAAGAGGTGAATATTCTTCCCCCGCTCCTTCCCCAACACCTAGTCATCAGGACACCTCTTTCTCAGGTAGGAGACCTAGTTCAGGTGCCTACTTGAGCAGAATTGAAAAAGTGACTTGAATTTCACTGAGAGATGGGTATAACCACTGGGCCTCTTGTAGTGCTGGGTGAGCTTGTCTCCAGGGCTTTTCCTATCCCTTACAATATAAGCCCCCACCCCCCACTGGCTAAAAAATTGAAAGAAAAAAAGATCATTGGGCAGCTGAAGTCCTGTCACTCAGATCAGCAATGAAGCTTGGTTATTCAGCATTTGCATCCAGACTCAGCTATATGGAATTGGCTGGTCCTGAGGACCACATGAAGCATTTTCTATTTGAAATTATTTTAAATGTGAGAAAACTGTGCTTAGAGGATGATTCACAAACTTGAAAGTACTTGAAATTAACCATCTGACCTGCCAAAAATAAGCCTACCGTGTCTTCTCTACACCTCCTAGAGAAGTAGGACAGCTGACCAAATGCAGTAACTGAGGAAAGGAACTTGATGTTCTTGTTCCCCCCTTAAACTGAGAACTGAATACAATGTTCATGCAACAGTCCACTCAATTAGTCATGAAATGAATCGGTGACTCTGGTGGGAATGGAGCCCAGGCATCGTGGCCCTTCTGCTCCAACTGCTGGATTGTACTGCCTTTTTAAAAAAAAAAAAAAAATCCCATTTTTTGAACCTGAAATTTAAGAAACGCTATTCAAGAAATACCGTGACAGTTTAGCGTACTGGTTGGCTTGAATTCACCCCCTCCTCCCCACCAAGAGACAGATGTACAACAATCAAAGGCTTTGCTAAGATGAATTTTGAAGTCAGGCATACAATGAGAGTCAAGCTGATGTTTCAGTTATAAAATCTTCATTTTATCCATTCCTGGAAACATGAGTATGAATTATGAACTCCATGACTGGCAACCTTTTCCTGAAGAGAACACAGATCCCTGGTAGAATTTATTCTCCCCTGCTCTGTGTGTGTGGCTGCCATTAATGCTAATGGAGTCGCTGAAAAGGCAAATATGCAGTTGTTTGTACAAATGGCTGCAAAGTAGATGTTGCAAAACCATGCTGAAAAAAAAAGAAAACCACTCCATGACACAGCAGTACAAGTCAAAAGAGAGACCTTACTAGCAGGAAGAAGTGGCCCATTGTGAGTCAGTCATTAAATATAATACGTTTTAGATTGGACTGTTGAGAAAGATCAGGTTTTCTTAAAGGTAAAATTACTTTCCACTTAGAGTACTTTTCATTGGGAGGCTTCTAAAGGACTCTGCACATACAAACTGCATCAGTATTTAGTGATGGCGAAGGACTGAGTTAGTGCAATTGAAAAGGTCCTTTTTCTTTGGCTGAGATGCAGCAAAGGATAGTGTTCAAGTTCCTGGCTTGTAGCAAAACCTTTTTGCTTACAAGCTTCTCAGTGGAGTTTACAGTGAAGTAGGAACAAACACGAGATCAGTTACCATGTCTTGGCTGGAGGGCACAACTTTTCAGATATGTGTTCAGTCTTTTCTGGTGATCTGCCTCACCGTGCAGCACCATCAATTTTACTGGTTTTGTTACTGTGTAGGTGGGTAAAGTGAGAAGCAGCAAGAATATGACTTTTCCAGAGCCTTCAGCCAACTGAAGTGAACTGCAGGTCAGCTTCTAGTAACTTGCTTTTTCCTCTGGCTAACATACCCACCCTGTAGTTTCAATCAATCCTAACAAAGGAAGGATATATTCTTAGGGTCAAGTGTTAAGTTTTATAATAGTGGGAGTGTTGGGAAATGTGTTCACGGTGAAGTATCTGTACAACACAGGTGTCATTCCTGACCTGTTGTTATCTGAGAAAGCATGAGATGAGTCAGTACATACTTACGGTGGTTATACAAGTAATGACATCTGGGGATTTTCTTGTTTTGGTTTTCCTTTTTGGACTTTCCTATCTCTTTAAGTTGCTGTGATGGCAGAAGGACAGCTGTTTTAGCAAGGTCTTGGTATCTGTGAAAGGCAGCTCACTGAACAACTCATGAGACTGGACACTATGTGCACTGTGGATGGTTCAACATGAAGCACCCAAGATGGATTTGAATAACTTTTAACCACTTGGACAATGGATGCAGTGTCACTTCTGCTCTCCTGTCTGCCATAACATCTAAGAGCAGGAGTTCGCTGGAGAGGATTATATATGTTTGGTGGAGAAATTTGTAACGTTTTTCTCTCTCAGATGGGTGCCAGTGAAGTTCAGAGATTTATCTTGATATGGCTATTAAGTTATGAATAGCCAATAAACTTTTTTACTTGAGGAGCTTGCATCTTTATGGATCTGTACTGTAACAGAGATGGCAATCATACCTATTTTGTTCCAAAACTCCCATTTTTTTTCAGGAAAGGTTCCCTGTTCAGAAAACCAGCTTACAGAGTTTAACCTTTTCCAGTCAGTGTCCAGTGGATATAAAGACAAAGAGCTTGCTTAGCAATGAAGGAGAAAAGATTTTTCCTGTAGCTGAGTTACATTTGCACTGCCAATGGTCATGACAGAGGATACTTTTGGCCACCTGTGTTTTAGAGCTCTCTACAAAACACCTAGTGGTGGTAGTAAGATGTGGTGAATAAACAGATTCCTTCTGAGTTTCTTCTGAATCAAAGTGTTTATTAAATAGAAATGCCAAAACAGAGATTAAATTTACCAACACTGATATGGCCTGCCTCGGACTAAAGTAAGAGTGTATTTATACAACTCGGAAAATGTGGGAGGTTGCAAAAGCCTATATAGGCCCTAGTCTATTGCGAAGAAAATGCCCACTGAAGAAAAATGAAGAAAATGCCCAGTTTTACTGCTGAGCACGATGCATGGTGTGGAATATCCCTGCGGCCAGTTGGGGTCAGCTGTCCTGGCTGTGGCACCTCCCCCTTGCTGGCAGGTCAGCATGAGAAGCAAAGCTCTTGTCTCTGTGTAAGCACTCCTCCGCAGCAACTGAAACATTGGTATCAGCACATTTTCATTGCAAATCCCAAAACATTGCACCTTATGAGCTACTATGAAGAAAATTAATTCCATCCCAACCAAACCAGCACACTTGCGAGGAACTCTATAATTCAGCAGCCTCTTCTTGCACAGAGACTCAAGTCCATTACTCCTCGAAGATTATCATACTATGCTATCAACCATGAAAGGGGAAAAGAAGGTTTCCATAAGCTAAAGGAAATTTTAATAAAGCATCTGAAATTTTGGGCTGTCACCACAAGAGAATGACAATCAAATGACTTTAAATACAAAAATCCCCAAACTTACATAGTAGGTTTGAGGGTTTTTTTTCATTACTGTTTCCAAAGAGAAGGAGAACTACTAAATTTCTTACCCTAAAATGCAATGAAATTCAATTTTTGTGTTAACTGTAGACCTCTCAGCTATTGGGGAAGGAGAGAGTGTTACAGTTTTGTGTATAGAATCTTTTTGATTTTTTTGTTTTAATTCTTACAACATCGTGGACTGAGCAGCGAACAATTGGAGAAGCTTGCTGCATCTTTATACCTGTATAACTGATACAGAAGAAGAGTTCCATTCACTTTCAGAGGGAGTAATAATCATTGCTACATGTACACACATAGCCCTTTAAATAAGTGTATATATCTAGCTTTTACCTTAGCTAGGTGTCAATGCACAGGCCATTATGGATTTGTGCAGTCGGGGGGACTGGAGAATCCCCCCCTGCCCCCCCAGCCAGCACCCTTTCCTCCGCCTGCTAGAGTTAAAAGCTTCTTGAGAAAACTCTAGGGGTAGGAAGATTTTCCCCTGTCTAGGCTACCCACAGTGTGAATCTTTTTTCTGTTCTTCCCCTTCCCAGGCAACATCCACGATTTCCCTCTAATGCTTCTCATCCCATTTTAAGCACTTAACGTTCTGATTTTTACATAGGGAAGCCTCAGCTTAGCTATAGCAAATGGATGGAAGTTAGAAAAAGGAGAAATACCGAATCTTAAAGGCACTCCATTTATTCTGAGCATAGGCTGTGATGTGGTAAAAGTCTCAACATGCTGGTCTTGCAGAGCTCTTGCTTATGAAGCAGCTTTGTGCGTGCTGTGGTACATGCTCAGTAAACATCAGGGCATTTCCTGCAGCTGTAGTTCTGGTGATGTTCAAAATATGCCTTGTCTTGCTGTGGCAGTGGAGAGGGACGGAGCCCTGAGTGCTGGGCTCTGAATGTGGCACTGCGCAAGCCTTTCAGTTCACCTTTCTAGGGTATTCTACATTTCTAACTGCAGCGTAGTTTGCGGAGTCTTATTTAAGCCATTCTCTCCTGGTAGCAAAAAACAGTCGGTACGGGTTTCATTCCACGTTCATTCTGACAACAGAAATAAGCACAGAGGTATCTCATGATAGGTTAGCTTAAAACCACCACAGTGGTTTGCAAAGGTAATAGAGCTGTTGGAGATGTGCATAGAATTGCTTCTGTTGCCAAGGAGTTGAACTTTGAATAGTGACTATTACTTGAGTTGGCTGTTTACCTGGCATGTTTCTAGTGAGAGGCCTTTCTTCCATGGGCACTGTAAATCCAGTGGTACCTTATGTAATAATGCATAAGGAGTTGTCCCCTACACAACGATGGTGGAATATCATGGCAACTTGTAACATTCTTAATATGCATGATGCTGGCAAATGGGTGAGGCTTTTAGTGCTGACTGCTGCGTCTAAACCATGTACACGACCGCAGAACGCCAGCGCTCTGCTGATTGCAGATGGTGAATGGCAGAATCGGAATGAACGCTCCCTTTTTTACTGGGCTTAGCAGTTCAACATAGATGCCTGGTTTGTAAGGAGGGAAGCAATAGGGGAAGGAGTAAGCATTATGAAAAATGTAATCCAAGCCAACTTTAAAAAAATAAAAAAAAAGAAAAAAGAAAAAAAAAGAAAAAAAAACAAAACAAAACCAAAACCCTGCGTGGCAATAATTTTCAAAGGCCTGACAAATCAGGCTTGAAGCAAGATGCAGCAGTTTCAGTGCCACATCTCTCCACCTTGCAGAGGTGCTACTGAAGCTGCAGTTCAGCTGTCTGGCCTGGTGGATCCATTCTTACAGATTCCTGCTCCTCCTTGCGATGGCTAGCTTTGTGCGTGGCTCTTGAAGGTTTGCAGGGTCTGGAGGCCATGATCCAGCTCTCTGATGGACAGCTGCAGCCACTGAGGTTTGGTTTTACGACATTTGAGGTTTCTTCTGGGCATTTTCCTTGTTTCTTGTTGTCCTCTGGCTGTGATAAATAGCCCCTTGCACTTTTTGGGGAGCCTGTTTCAATTGATTTATTTTACAGTTTTTTGGGCTCGTGTCCTTTTTTGTCCTCTTGGCTGGGTCTGGATCCTTGTCTGTATGCAGAGTATTTGCTCTTGGATTTCTCAGGAAATTCTTTAACTTGTCTAATTTACTGCATTTTGGACTTTAAATATTTTAATAATAGTAAAAGTGTAATATAGAATAGCAGGCAGAGGAGTCCCAGCTGAGGTCAAGACCTCACCGTACAAACTGAAGAGGCAAGCCTGCTCCCAAGTGCTTGGAGTGTGACTGACTGCGATTTGGATGCCTACATAAATTGCTGGGTTAGTAGCTGTATATTTCGGCAGGTTCCTGGCTAGGATCCCAAAGCACGTTTCAAACACAAATAATTTTTTTCTCCTTTCCTTTGTGGAAGTCAGAGATTGGTCCTGTGGCAACACTTCCCCTCCACCGCATGTAATTCCCACACATGTACTTGTTACTGACATATATATGACTGTGGTCAATATAGGTGTTTAACTTTTTAAAGAGCCTGTGTAAGTCACTAAGTGCATATTGATTTGAAGCAAATGTAAATTAGAATTAATTTTGACTTGCTAACGTAGTCAAATAGGGAACATTTCTATTGATCTTTGTCCCAGAAGCCAATTATCTGGATTAAGTGTTTTTATTACATGAAATATGGCACACGGTATTTATTCATTCCGCATTGATCAGTGTGAAATTGCATATATAAGACAAGGACTGTAAGTAAGAGTAGTTAACAAGTGATTTATTTTTAAAAAGTATACCTTGTTTTATTTACCCCCCCCCCTTTTCCCTGCTGTGCTGGTAACTACTACCGAATGGGAGGCTGTTGACGCATGTGGATCAACAGGGATTCTTGTTCATGCCATTTCCATTTCAGCTTCCTTCTCTTCCACTCTGCTCCATCTATACGTGCACTCCCTCCCCCTTCCACCTCCCCGGTCACGGCAAAGCTTATCTATATTTGCTGCTCCTTAGTACTAAGCGTTTCTGCGGTACCTCGCTCTTCACGGGAAAAATGCTTTCTCTATTAAATAAAAACATCGCAGCAACCTCAGGCGAGGAAATAACCCTAAGTGTGCGGAGCGCCCAGTAGCGCACGTACCAGGTGACGGGGCCAGGCGCGCAGCCGTCGCGCGGCAGCGCGGGGACCGGTGGAGGGACCCGGGCCCGGAGCAGCCCCGCTCAGCCCCTGCGCCCGGCTCCGGCGCTCAGCGGCCCGATCCTTCCCCCGTGGCGGCTCGGCAGCGCTGGCGTTACCTCCCCGGGAGCAGGATCCGGCCCCAGCTGTAGCAGCAGACTTGCGCTTGCAAGAAGGCGACCTCCAGGAATCGCTGTGCCTCGTGTTATCCAAACGCTGACATTATCTGTATGTAGCGCTATAGCGGTCCGTGCCTCAGCCCCGCAGCAACTTGGTAATCTTGGTACCATCCTGCTCTCGACTCATTTTCTTGGCTGTAGTTTTAATTACGTTTCGGGCTCCTGAATGAATTTGTTTTCTCTGGATCCGTGGCATATTGAGACGCTTGTCACGTTTGGGTGCCTGCAATCACTGATGCGTTTGTTTTAGGGGATGAATTAGTCTTCTGAGCCCGAGCATGTCCAATTTATGAATTAGATTT
>VXAL01003267.1:43379-85644 GCA_013399475.1 Chauna torquata | reverse complement strand
CTGCGGGAGGCGGCGGGCGCAAGGCGGCTCCTCTGCCGCCGCTTCTGGCTCCGCACCCGCCGCGGGAAGCAGAGGCGGGGTGGCCGGGGGCGGCAGCGCGGCGCTTCGTGGGAGAGGAGCTCCCTGCCAGGGAGCGGGGGAGAGGGTAAGGTAGCCGAGGCACCGGCTGGAAACCTCCCAGAGTTTACAGGATCTGACAGGTAGCAAAGTAGGTAAATCATTTCAACTAGATTTTTTTTTTTTTTCCAAAGGGAAACGTTTAAATTAATCAGCTTGCTGTTACAAATAAGACTTGAAAAATATATTATTTGTGATTTAATGAAGCCAAGGTTAATTATGGCCTATGTTATTTCAGAAGCAGTGCTTTTCAGTAGTAATTATTCTAGAAACAGAGAGCTATTTATATACTCAAACTAGAATATTTTAAAAAAGTGATTCATCACCAGCCTTGCCCTTAGTTTTGCAGAGCACAGAGTGAATCTTTCCCTTATGAAAATTTGCATTAATCCATATGTATTTATATGTAAGTTGTGTACGTGCAAATTATGGCTACAAAGTTACACCAAATGTTAATTTTCATGAACTACAAACAATTTCTTCTGCTATCTTTTTTCCCCAGTGTAGGTGCTAGTTAATATGCACATTCAGGAGAAAGAGCAATATTTACCTTTTCACGGCACTGCTCCCATTAACAATGGGATTCCTCCTACTGCTCTGAAAGCTTAGCAAGGAGGTATGAAAAAAAGCTTTATGAAAATGGGAAGAAGGGGACTTTAAAACAAAACTCCACCCACATAGTCAGACACCAGAGGAAAATAAAAATCTCTAAATAACGTTGGGTTGATTTATTGGCAAAGATTAACTCTGAACAATGGGATCTTCTTACATTTGCAAAAGCTCAGTGTCCTGTATGCGAGCTTATTCGAATTCATGGAAGTGACAGTAGTTGGCTGGCTTTCAACAATGTCTCTTCTCAGAAGCAAAACTTCATAAAACTATCCTGAATGCCCTGGGATCTGAGCTGACATTCTTGCGGACAGTGTCCCTTTGCTCAGTTTTGTTGAGAGCAGGAAAGCATGACCAACTGGAGGATTCTTCTTGATCCAGTAGGATTTTTTGTTGTTGCTGTTACTGCTGTATTTTGCTAATCTTGAAGATTAGTATTGTATTTAAGAAGACTACTATCAAAAGAGAAAATCTGTGTTGAAAATCCATGCTGAAGCCACAGAAAGGACTCTGTTTAGATTTTTTAATCTATTCGATACAGAATATTTGTGCTACCTGAATAATACGTAAATAAAGATGTTTCCTCCTACCCCTTCCAAGATGCTCTTTCAGGGCTCATGTGTCCGTTGCATTTAGAATTGCTCTTTGATGATCTGATTGCACGCTGGAAGATTAAGGAAGTTATTGATGAATGCTCACAATTCCAAAGAGGAATCTGTCCTCTGTCCCTGCTTCATTAACGCATATCAAGGTGTCTTCTTTTGGGAGGGCTATGAAATGATCCTATCTGTTAGTCAAAACCTTGCCACAGTGGGAGAGCTAAGAGAAGAGTGTCAGCCTTTACTCAGTTTCCTGGCTTACTTTGTCAGTTCAGGTCAGATCCTTTTATTTATTTATTAATTTATTTAAGATTAAATTTCCTGCTTTTGAAACTGTTATACAACATGCTAACAGAATGATACATGGGACACACAAGTTGCCGGGCTATTCTTACCCTGCAACGTTGCTCTGCTGAGTGTTACTTGGTGTCATTCTGACTATTCAGAATCTCATAGTATCTCACTGTATGGATGCCCTGCTCATTTTGGTAGAATATTGCAGATAGTAGTCAAAATAACCTGGAGCAAATCCTCTGCCCACACTGCTTGCAGAATGTTGTTGCTGCTACATAAAATACCCTGACATCCACATTATTCTTCTGCAGTCTTTCTAAGCGATGCCATGGAAATCAATGTTGCAAGCATTGGTTTCATAGCAATGGAACCTCTTACAGTAAAAACCAATCTAAAATAAAAATAGACCGCTGTGATACTACTGCCAGAATAGTGCACACAATCAATCAAATCACGAATATTGTTTTTATTTGAATCATCTGTTACACAATTTTTCACAATGACATTTTGAGTTATTCCTTAAGCCCTTTTTAAAGAGCGCTGCAAGCAAGGACCTTCATTTCAGTGATACTGTGCTGGCGAATTGTGGAAAGTCATCTCGCCATGTAACAGAGTCTGTTACACAGTAACAAGACTTTAGTTATTGATGGTAAGGATTATCAACATGTGTTTGACCTGACCTTTGTTGCACAGTTGGAGAACTTCTGCATGGGTAAGAAGCATGGAGAAGCAGTACCTATTGGGTTTTCTCAGTAGGAGCAGTGCATCTGCAGACCTAAAGGCCAAACAGAAGATAACTTGCCTGTCATAAACGGAGGAGTTTTCAGTGATGGAAGGTGCAGAGAAGTGGTGTAGGATTTTGAATATAGTGTCTCTAGGGACTTTGCTTTTAGAGAGAGGAGGGCACTATTCTGATAGTTTCTGGTGGCTGCAAAAGGTAAATAAAATCGGAGGTACTTTTTCTTCAAAGACTTGGTGGATGCTCATGATGATGATTGTGTAGGGTGCCAGAGAATAGTAATTAGCAAGAAGTGTAATTGAGTTTCATCTTTGTCTTTTGTTTTAACATACATTGCAGAAACAAAATCCTGTTGTGCTAATAGGTAAAAAGATTATTTTTGCCCAATCAAACTCATATTTTATAAGAAAATGCGGCAAGTGTGTGGAAGGAATTCCAGTGGCAAGGGATATAACAGTAAAGAACAAACAGACCCTGGTGTACACATAAAATTGGACTTTGTTGTCTGCTTGTGCTTATGAGCAGTCATTCCATTTTGTAGAATATTGCTTTTATGCATGTGGCAATTACTGGAGGGATAAATTGTTTTTTTTCACTGGCTGTCACAGGAGAAAATATACATGGGGAATCATTGTTCTTTTCATACAATTTTAAGGAAATCAGCTGAAATCACAAACATGATGTTAAATTATATCCTAGCTTCCGAAGGAGCTATGTGCTCAGTTTCTGCTAAGTGATTGAGAAGGGAAATAGTAAGTGCTTGTGTGCGGTGTGTATTTAACCTAGTAATGCAGTAACCTTTTTGTGATTCAAGCATTCAAATAAGCTCAAAGGTATAAGAAACTCTTTAAAGCTTTCAGTTCAAATTGGGATTTTCGAGCCTGCCATTGGTGTTGAAAAGTGACTTTGTGTGTGACATATGGGTGGCAAACAAGTTTCCAGCTGGGCTTCAAAACATGATGGTATGTTTAAACTGAAAGCCAAACAAGACTAATGTGCAAGCTTTTAAAATGTTACTTTTGGAGGGGGAATAGTCAGCAGTAGGTCAAAACAGGGGCATAGGAAAGCTAACGCTTAGCTTTCTTAGTGCTCTTTGGAGAAGAGATCCAAGGGAAATAGTAATTCAGAAACTGTGAAAGTCTAAAACCCTGTTTCTCAGTGAATGATACTTACACATCTATGGAGCTTTCCTGGAGCTGAAACTTGCTGTTCTCTCTGCATAGCAATTTCAAATGAATTGTTTCTAATTTGAGCAGCCTTGTATGTATGCTTGTTGATGTTAAAATGCTGTCAGCTCTGGAAACCAGAGCAAATTTGGAAAATCAGAATGTGATTTGAGAGCAAGAATGGTGTTCCATAAATGGGTTTATTGTCAATCCCATGTGTGCTGCTGTGGCTTCAGAGCGACTCAAAGCTGCAGATTTTTTGGATGGTGCCTGTTGTACACCATTGGGTGAATCTGATCTCTTATCATAGTGTATAGGATGTGGGGATGATATGTACTTGGCATAGTTCTTGAACTATCTTGGCTTAGCACATATATTTCAAGTTACTACCGCAGTTGCTTTCTAACAGTTTTATTTGTTGAGAAGGCATAAGCTGATCAATGTGGGGATAACTAAGATGAACTACAGAACTGGAGAATGGGACTCGTTGGCTCCATTGCTGTTCTTGCATTTATTTGCCTGGCTAAGATCCCAAGCAGAGCTATGCTTGTTTTATGTGTGTTGCCCAGTGGTAGGGAACTGTGGAGGAGCAAAGTAACTATATACTTTTGTGTGTGCATGCATATTGGGATTTTTGCACATAGCTCATTTTGCAAACCTGGGACTTTATGTCAACATAGTGCAGGTGTCCCTGACTGGAAACCCACAGGCGGGTCAGAAGCTGTATCCTGATTTTACTGAACTATAGACTTCAGGCTTCAATTATAGGACAGTTTTCTCTGTTGGGAGAATTTAAACTTGAGTGGCTATTAAATATAGAAGAGGAAGACCTAACAGCAGCTGTGAAAAGATAGCCATTGGTCATGATGATAATGCTCCCCTTGTCCTTGGGTAAGCCCAGGCAGATCCAGTACCATTTCAAGCTGTGTCAAATAGATGTTTGTGTAAATGCAGGGCAAGCCATTTTGCTTTGCTGAGCTATAGTTTCATGTGCCCCAGAAGTGAAGGCTATAGTTTTTAAAGTCAGGATATTTTAATACCAGAATGGAAGTGTAGAGAGAAAGGAAAGGAAAACTAACAAATACAAACAGAAAATCTGGTAAAAATTAATAAAATATTACATATATATATGTATATTTTAAATCCATGCTTTATTGAGTTGACTGCATTAAACTGGGGAATTTGCTGCCTAGCTAGAAGTAGTATCATAGGCTGGAGCTAGATTTTTAACATACACCATAAAAAATATTAAGTTCTTGTCTACCAGAATTGCAAAGGATTGGTTTATATCAATATACTGTCCAGTAATTTTTTTCCAATGGTTTCTCTCAAGTCCTTCACTGTCACATAATGTTACCTTTGTCTGCTCTTCTTCCACAGCTTGCTTGAACGCAGATTTCACACTATTTTCATCAGGATACGGTGTCTTGTTTGGAAGTTTTTGACAGATGAACTCTGATCTCTCCAGAAAGAACATATTGTTACATACATTTTTTCTGGTTTTAATCTGAGCTTTCAACACTTTTTGAAAACCACCCAGGAAGAGTGTATGGAGGGGATCCCTCCCCTGGTCGGGGAGGCCTTGCTGTGTAACTACACGCTTTTTCTACTAGTCTCCTGTGGTTAAAAGCTGTTACTCAGTGGGGTGAATGAGCTTAACAGTTTTACCTCCTTGTGCCCTTTGAGACCAAACCAAGACTTGTTAAGGACTGCCACAGTGAAGACATCTGTGAAACTGTCATATTGTGCTTGTGTTTTTATACTCTGTAGTTGCATGGCTTGATATATTATGAACTAGGTTGTTTCACAGAGCTAAAAACCCAGCAAATTAAAATGTCCGTCTCTTCCGATTCTTGTGTTTTTGTTATGCTGAAAGCAGGAACCTGCAGATATCTTCAGTAGGAAGGAAAGAAGCCGTTAACCCATAAGAGAGTTCATTTGGTGCTGAGGATGAAGGCAGGCTACAGACTGTTGGCAAACGTCCAAATACACATTTGTTTTGTCGTTTCTTTCCGCTTGCACTGTGTAGCCACAGTTACTCAGGTTCTGGTCAGAGTTTAACTGCAGGTGCAAAATATTTTGTACTTTTAGGAGGCACTGCCTCTGAAATGCATCCCTGTTATTGCTTTATTTTTTTTTTCCTTCCCTGGGATCTACAGGATCGATTCCACCCCAGCCATATTCTCTGCTTTCGGAGAGGTTCACGTTATTCTGTGCTGGGTCTGAGCCACCTGGAGAGCAGGCTCCAGACAGTGCCATATGCAGGAGTGCAGCAGGTAGCGAGGGGTCAGGGGATGAAGGAGGTGCTGTGGGATCCCAGCTTAGCATCTCGAGGTAGGAAGGGGGGCTGTTGTGGAAACCGTGGCACTGTGGATGGGACCTGTTCTGAGCACAGAGTCCTGTCCCAGCTCGGTGACAGAGGGGTGGTGTGCTCAGTCTTCTGCAGGAGGTGTCCCGGACTCTGCTTGCTGTGGGATGACAGGAAATTCCTTGGTGGTTCCATGCTTTGCAATGAAAAGGTTTTTATTTTGTCTGAAAGATTGTTTTACTGCCTCCGTCTGCGTAGCTGTCGTAAGCTCATTTCTTCTCTCTCTTCTAATATAAAGACTAGCTAACACCTTTATTTCCACATCGGGTGTGGGCCACCCATCTATTTCAAGGGTCTTGTGCAAAACAGCAGCTGCAGGTTAGGCTACAATTCTTTTTCAGTACCTAATGGTTTTCCCCACTGATCCTGCTGCCAATCCTGCTCATTTATCAAGGTTGGGTTTCTTATTCTAGGATTTCATTACAGAAAATATGCTACATCATTAACTCACATGCTAGAAATTATCCCAAAAGATCAGAAATAAGTGCTGTTCATAAAAGTATTAGTGAATGTGTTTCAGGGTTAAGGATTTTGTTTCTTTTTCTGTTTACTTTTTTATTTTTTTTCTGGAGGAAAATAATTTTCTGAGCGCTTTTGTTTGTCTGAGGCGGCTTTTCTCAGTTATTACTGTGGAGGAGGATCTGTAAATGTGAAATGAGTATAGAAAACTTCCCTGATCAAGTTAAAATAATGGCTAAAGAAAGTTATCCTAAATTGTAAAATATAAGCTGTGTATATGCACATATATATACATGCGTGCACATATATCCTGTACAAATAATTTAATTGTTAGCCTTAACTGTAACGTGTCCAGCAGGGTATATGCCTTGAGCTTTTCTAGGTTCAGAATCTTCCAGATACAGATGATTAGAGGACTGACTATCTAGGTATTACCTTTTGAATTACATCTTAATGCTAGCAGAATTTATTATTTTGATGTGATTTATCATGGTATGGTTGAACCCCACAGTGAAATGAGTTAAAACTACACATTGTTTGAGCAGAGGGGATATTATCATGTTTGTTAAAACTGTTCATGGCTTACCATAGTTATTTACCGGAAGGAAAACAAAGCATAGTTATACAGCTACAACAGTGCCTGAATGTAAGACTTCAGCACAGTAAGACTGTGACTGAAATAGTTACTTCAGATTGAACTTTTTGCCATTTC
This sequence comes from Chauna torquata, assembly GCA_013399475.1. Taxonomy (NCBI): domain Eukaryota; kingdom Metazoa; phylum Chordata; class Aves; order Anseriformes; family Anhimidae; genus Chauna; species Chauna torquata. The sequence goes on along the minus strand of VXAL01003267.1, from coordinate 78,581 downwards.
AGAGGAACCACAGTCAAACTCTTGTTTTTTAGGCAAAGATCAAAATGTTTTTCATACTCTTATTCATAATAAATTCTGTTTGAGGGGAATTCCTGCTGTCTTTATTTGTCACTGTTATCTGTTGCTTAGAGGTGTTTTTTTTCAATTTGTCCCTCAAAAAAAATTATTTAGAATGCTTAGAATCGTACTGTTGTATGTCTTCTAATTAGATGAAATTAAGCTTTTTTTTTTTTTTTTTAAACAGATGTCTTTATCTGGAAGTGCCCTGACAGAATGGAAATTGCCCACACAGCTGTTGCTTTTCTGGCAAGAAATTTTTCTGTAATTTAGAGATATTTGAGTTCATGATTTGGCATGGCTTGAAAAATGGCTCACATGTTCAGCTTGCATTTTGACAATTTTTTTGATGTACTAGAACTTGTGATTTTTCTTATGTGAAAAAATGCTGTGTGGTTCTCTCCATTTGTAAACCTGCTGAAAGAGGCCAGGTTTCAAACCAAGGAATGAAACATTTTATGTACAGGGCACATACAAGATAGGCAGACAACTGTACACAAAAATGTGCCACTTCTGAAGTTAAAATCTAGGTGCCAACCTGAAAATCCTTTCCACTCCACTTTTTGCTGAGGAAGGGTCCAGCTAACGCTGATCCTTTATGTAGCTCTTTGATGCTTAGGGTTCTTCTCCATGAGAAATTTGAAGTGAGACTGTTTAATAGAAAGCAACGTTTCAAGATCTCCATTTTATATCATATGTAGATCTGTAGTAATTTCAAAGGCAGGTAATAATGATATGCTAATATGCCAAGATTTCTTTCATTTACATAACTTCAAGGCAATAAATAGCTAAAATGAGAAATATGTTGGAAAGTTTTCTTTTATGTTTTTCCTAATAGCTTGTGTTTAGTTATAATTTGGAGACCTGGTAGCTGTGCTTGAAACTATGTTCAGGTTTATGGGTTTGAAGTGCTTTTTATAGCCCAAATGGTTTGTCTTATCAGAAAAAGTCTGTCTATACGAGCCCTGCCGATGTCAAAAGTTCCTTTCTTTTGACCCTGTTGTGGCATCTTGGTGCCTGTCCATTTTCTTCCTTTTGCCTACTGTATTATATATTCAGATATGCAGTAAGATTTAATGTGGGAAGGCACTAACAGTTTGCACTTACAGGTAAGGAGCACCAAGAGGCATTAATTTCAAGTGGTATTTGGCTGCATTAAAACACACAGCAGGGTTTCTACTGCTTGACCTTACTAAGAATCATTCCCCTAGCAACCTTTCACAAAGGGAGTAACAGGACAGCAAAAAAAACATTTTTTCCCCTATATTCAACAGAATAATATCTAAGCAATGACTTGCTCTCTTAAAAATACAACAAACTGAAACCAAAAAACTCCCAGTTGGTCCAAGCTCCCTTTATGTATCCTGTTTCTCAGTCCAGCCATTTAATCCTCTGCTTTGTAACTTGCTTACTTGAGTCTTTGAGATTTTAACTAGTAGCATTGCTGATAGAATACTTTCAATATTCTGAAAATCTCGTTGACAATCTGGCTTGTTCTTATTTAGAAAGTGAATATAAGGATTTTCCATATAAGCAAATGTTTGTAAAGTTTATGAGAATTGCTTTTGTCAGCAGGTAAATGACTCTATACCATTACTTGATAGTTAGGAAATACCAGTTATTTGCTGCTTGGTTATACTTTCAATGTAGAAATTGTGTAGGGATACAGAGCAGCATTTCCAGTGCTCTGTGTTTTCCTAACCTCTCTGCTCCTGGATACAGGTAAAACTTGGGATGGCGGAAGGAGTTGGGTTATGGGAGACAGAGACTGTCTGTGTCTTCTTTGATGTGTTTGCAAACCCTTGGCTTATTTTTTCCTTTATTAAAAAAAAGCTTTAGAACTCCAAGGGAAACTATGTTATAAAATGAATATCGTTTTGTATAGAATATTAGCTGTATTTTAATCCAAAGGACCAATGTTTCCCCCGTTTTCTATCCTACGTGAGGATATTTCTGGGATGAGATCAGTTATCTGAGAGGCTCAGAGGAAAGGATCTTAGATGTGATGTCTGCAAGGGTCAAAACACAGAGGACTAGGATGTTGAAGTGTGCAAAAAAAAAAAAAAAAAAGAAAAGAAAAAATAAAGAAACAACCCAATTATCTGCTTAAAGTTTATTTCTTTTTACTGAAACTTTATTTTTCTTTTCTTTCATCTTGCTTCTGTCTGTCTGAAGTACTTCAGTCACTGTGGAAGTAACAGTGTTTTTGATATAGGTTGGATTTAGTAACCCAAAGAGAAACAGAGAAAACTTGCTCTCCCTCTGGTCTGAGCAACATGCTTGCACAAGTATGGGTCTGGAATTTTTTAGAGAGGCTGGAGAAGGGCAGGAGTGCCACACCATTAGCCAGTGATCAGTCTGCAGGTAATCAGCCTGTGGCAGGCATTTCCCATCCTGAGAGAAGAAAAGGCATTTCCAAAGTGTGCTCACAGGACAAGATGAGGGAAGATATCGTCTAGCAGAAGCTGAGGTTGACTGAATCTCTGCTTGTAGAAAGTCACTTGTCCAGGGCAGCTTGAAATGAGAGTGCCTCTAAGTGGATTAAAGTGTTGTACAACCCACATGAAAAGTAATTTCACGTTTCAGCACTACCTAGACTGTTTTTTTTTTTTAAAAGAAGGCAACAAAACAAAATAAAACAACCAACCAAACAAAAAAAAAGAATGTAAGGGAGCTGATGGACTGCGTGTGGTAACTCTTGGGGAACACTTGGGAGGAACGTCTTGCAGCAAGGCTTTTAGAAAAGCGGTATCCTCAGCCACAAGTTCGCATACCCATTAAATGTGTTATGATGCTTTGGCAGCTGGTGGGATCTTGCCTTGCCTCTGGATGGGTACTCACAAAGTCAGTTGTGCAGGCAAGCAGAAGTGCTGTTGTCAAGCGTGATTAGAGCCATCCTTCTCAAAGCAGATGGCTGGAGTCATCTTCCCCTCCCTTCTCTGCCCGTGGCAGTGGCGCTGTTGTGGCAAGATCTGTTCACAAATGGTTTTCTAAAGGCTTAACGCCTTGTCATGTGTTGAGGACAGCTAACGTTTTTGTGACCATGGTGTGCCATCTTTGCTTTTACACTGTTGATTAAAAATAAAACATAAAGTCGGCTAAAACTCGGAGTCAACTAAGCAATGCAATGACTAGTGATGCCTGATTCTTTTTGAGTCAAATCTGCAACCCTAGTTCTCAAACTTTCATTATTTTTCTGTCATTAGATTGTTTTTTTTTTTTTTTACAATAACCTAATATTTATCTCAGGAAGAGCTTCCTTCTGTCATCAGTTTCATTTTTACTTTGTGTCCTATTGCAAAGTCTTGGACTATATAGTTGTTGCTGGTGTCTTTCTGCCTTGGGTTCTTCACCAAAACTACAGGTTCTCAAAGGCACCTAGCTGGTGAGGCATGTACTTTCCTATCTGTTTGTCCCTTTCAGAGCTGCCTCCTCACTTGCAGCCAACAGTGCCATGCCCCGTTTTATATGGACAGCAGCAGATTCGTCATTCTAGTTCTTAGCGAGGTTTGTAAATGTAATCTCTTTCTCTGAATTCTGATGTCTTTTCTGTACCTGCCTTCTCTCGTTTGGTAACATGCTGCTCTCCCTGTACTTCCCTATTCCCTGCTACTGCTCAATGCAATAGATTTTATTAACGTGCCTTTTGTGATTTGCTGGATTATTCTATTTCCATTGCATTTTAATCATCATGATGACAACATCTGTTGGCAGCAGTATACAGATGTTTTTAAGATTTGTAAATAGTTACTATGTCTACATGAGAAAACTAAGGTTTTGTCTTTTCTATTTACATTAAAAGAAGTGGAACTGCATTATGGAAATGAAATGTGTGTCTATGGGAGGCTTGCTGCCTTTCAGTGACTGCGGGGAAACCTTTAAGTTCCACATAGCTTCCTCTATGTTACCTGCTGCAGAGAGCCCAGGGTCTGTATTACAGAATTATGTCTCTCAACCTGCTTTCACTGATATAACATGTAATCTTCTCTTTTTAATTTTATTTTTGATTTTAACCCTCAAAGCTGTGCTTCTCTGACATCATAAGGGAATGGAGAACACACATGAGTGGGAAGCCAGAGGTGCTCCTTGAGAACATCACAGTAGCTCAACAGAATGACAAAGTACCAAGAATGTAGAAAAGAAATTACAACAGTGGTCCATTATATTTGCTGCAGGGCATTCTGGCAGTTAACTGCATTCAGGTTAAAATGATAATTTGGTCAAAAATACTTCATAAAATCTCAGTGAACTAGAAGGCAGATTATATATTGTCATAATTTTGTGCTTTTTTTTCTTTCTTGTGCTAATTATTTTCAATGAAAGGTTGTTCTTCAGGCAGTTAAACAGGCAGAAAAGCCCCTGATGGGTATTTATTTTAAAGTTTATTGGTCAAAGACCGGAGTTCATGTCCTGCACTCATGGTGACAATGGGGCTCTAAACTGTATTTTGCTGATCTTGCTAATCTTTTATTTCCGCTGGCCTGCAGGGATATTTTTTGTAAACCAGAGTCTTATGCCGGAGAAGTTACGGGCAGTTGAGCAGAGCCAGTGAAAGTTGGAAGGAAGCTGTATGAATAAGGCTTGGAACAAGATGTGTTCATTGTGATGTTTTAGCTCTCTTTGAAATTTATTTTCTCAGAAAAACAAATGAATTAACTGTTACTTAGTGTAATTAATAGAGAAAGATTATTTTGGGTCTCTCTTGTGTCTGTAAAAGGAGAAGATGTGCTTTAAAATGTTAATGTTCTTTTGGGTTTGCAAAGGAGTAAAGGAAGGTTTGCAAAGGAGTAATGGAAGGTTACAGTCTGTAACTTGTGATAGATTTATAATGTATAAAGTTTTTTTTTTTTTTTTTTCCCCCAGAAATAGCACTACCAGCTGCCCAAGGGTGTAGTTTACCTTTGCACAAAATCTGTGCACGTAGTGTAAGTTAACTGTAAAATTCATACACTATAAAATGCAGTGCATGAGACCAGAGAACTACTGTACAAGGCCCTGGAGAAAAGTATGTATCATATGCACCACACTTTACCTAGTCAAATTCAAGTTAAACTCACTTGCAAGACAGTCAAGGGACAGGCAGAAAAAAGGCTTGAGCCTGCATCGCTCAGTTCACTTACTGGGACAGTTTGGTGAACTGGCAAGGCAAGATGGATCTCTCTGAGGTTGAAGAAGAAATAGGAAGAGTTTCTTTGAATGTAAACAGTATAGTGACAGCTGGAAAAGCTCTGTTGGCTCCAATGCCCTTGGAAAGTGCCTTAAGGCAAAATAAAGGCTTGTGTCAATTTCCCATTTTAGTAAAGATGCCTTTTTTGGAAATTTGTTCACAACTACTTTGTTGGTGAGGTGTATTGTACTTAGAAAATACAAATAAATATAAAGATTTAGAGAGTTCTGGCTTTTAAAAATTTATCTGCATCTCTTCAGGGTTACTTTGAATGTATGACTTGCAAATAGCTTGTCAGATTGTCAGATTAATTGGGAAACAGTCATAGGTCCTAGGGCTTGTGGAAAATGCACTTTGAAACTGGGAATTTTATCTGGGATCTTCAAGGTTAGTGAGTTATTACAATGTTATTATAATTCTTGAAAACTGATAGAAAAGCTTGATAAAGCTGATAAAATGCAAATTAGCTGAGGAAGCTGTTCTAAAGCTCAAATAAATGCACATGAGAGAAAATGAAACAACTTCATAAAAAAGGTCTGTTTATAGGAGAACTATGCAACTCTTATTTTTTAATATTTCTGTTGAGGCTGTATTGATGTTTAAAAAATTATGTCAAGTTATTTCAACTTTTGGACAGAAAGTCTTGTAACAGATATGACAAGATCATTACCTTCATAAAAGCATAGAGAGATATAAATGCAAATGTACTTTGGTCTTGGTTTCATAAATCTAACTTTAAAAATGTCCTTTGCATTTCTTAATAAGAAGTTGTTAGTATGAAGAGTGTCTGTGTTCTTTCCGGAAGATTACCAGGTACCTTTTTTCCAGGGTATCCATGTTTGCAAATAATGGCTCACATGGGAAAACTGTGGCCATCAATGTAACAGACTGTTCACAGCCCTTTAAAAAAGGCTGCAATGCATTCATCTGGAATAATGTTGAGATTTAAGCTGAAGAAGGAAAATATTTGCTGACAGGGCTGGCCTCAAGGCATTCTTTTTCATTCCTAAATGCTGATAAAATTGCTTGAAATGTTCTAAAGTGTATTGAAGGTTGTCTCAAGATGGATATATTGGCTTAGAGAGGATTATTCCATTCTCCCCATAATTATATTCTCTTTTTGATGAGATTTTACAGGAAAGTTATCTATTTTTTTTTTCTACAGAAAAATATTCATGTAGGAAGTAAAATAGTTGGAAGTATTAGTTATCTTCATACACATTGGCATCCACCCAATGTTCTGGATGCTCATTCTAGATTAAGTTTTAAACTGTGGAAGTTTGACTCTAACTCTGGTTGCTGGTGAACGAGAATGGCCTGGTAAAGAGAAATGGTGCTCCCAATGCAGTTTCTAATGTGCTTACCAAGTTATGCTCTATGTAATAGGATAAGGAACATAAAACTTCAAGCTCATGACCTCGAAGTCATCCTTGGCATTGGAGTTTCTCTTCCCAGTGCTCGTGTTGGGTTATCACATACATCATGCCTCTTTCTGATCTGTCTGTAGGGCCCAAGAAGGGATCTTCCTCTTGAAATGCAACCTAAAGTGCATGGTAGTCTTCCATTTCATCTCGTTTCCTTCCCTCCTTCTCTTCGCTCTCACCCTTGGATTACACTAAGTGCCAGTCTGGCTAAAGGATGTAACGGGATGTTTGGTATGCTAGGCTGGTACACCTATTGGCTCATTCAGTTATTGCTAGACTGCGTTTGGTTAAACCAGAAATAGGTAAACTACATTTGAACTTGTGTAGCATTTTTTGACCCTGGCCAGATAAGTGGGGACCTGCTACTTATTTCATTTTTACTCCGTGTTGTGTGGATTGTGATCGATTTCTTAGGATTGTCTGAACTATTCAACATAACACATTTCTTGATATTGTTGGGGCCAGCATGATAGCTTGACTCCTCTGTTCACCTCTTGAGTCACATGGTAGTTCTGGTCTTTGGTCTTTTACTGTAGACTTTGGGATGTCTGTAGGTCAGTTGTTTTCAAGCTTTTTCAATTTCCATACCTCTGGAAAAGTTCAGGAGAGGGGTGATAATTTAAATCCACTGACAACAGACTTGATTTTTTTTTGTTAATGTGCAGATTGGTCTATGAACCACAGGCTGAATCCAGTAGTATAAGATTTAGAAAATATTCCTTGGTCTTGCTAGTCTCAGTTGTTTTCTGTAGGGAAATACAGTGGGAAGGAGGAGAACTCTAGGTCCTTGAAGGTATGAACCCCAGAGAAATAAAATGAACATGGGAATTTGGGACATCTGATAAACATAACCTCACATATTGGCCTGCTTGCCAAGCATGACTGTGCCACTGTCATAATGCAGACTAGAAATCTTTAATAGCTATACTTCACTGCTTGTAAACTAGTGAGTGATTATTTCATCCTCTGTTTATACCATTCATCAAAGCATTCTGGGCTGAGAAGGCTTGGAAAATTCTCAAGGGTTTTGCTGCCGTTAATGCAGTGCACTACAATGGGACCTCTTGTACAACAATGTCATTGAGTACTTCAGATTTGCAGTCTATATTGGCACTAACTCACTGCATCAGAAGAGTAGCATCTTCCTACCCATCTGCCTCATTTGAACTGATTGCAGCAAATTCCTTGGAAGTTATTCCTTCTGTGTACTGCGTGTAAACTTTAGAAGTTGATTATGCTTGCTGCCATTAATAGCACACAGTAGCTATTTGATGATTTTGTAAAAAGCTCAGGCTATTTACTTAAAATAAAAATTAGAAAGGATTATTTTTGTGAGGATTTTGAGAAACTTTTTTTTTCAGAAATATGAATAAATCTTTCTGAGAAATCACTGTATGCAATATGCAATAATGTAATACTGCTCTCTTTAATTTATTGAATTACTTAAATGCTTCTGTAGCCATGTTGAACTCATAGAAGTTTAGTATGAGGACCACAACCTGCTTTCATTCTGTTTAGAGAGATCTGAAAGAGTAACCTTATAACCATCTATAACCTCCTGAACTTTCGCCTGGCTTGATCCTCAGGCTTGTTACAGCTGAGGTTCTAGAACATGCGTAACCTCATGGCAACTCTTTGATATTAAATAGTCCAAATCACATGTAAATACTGTAAGCAGGCTGAGAATTTGTTCACAGAAAGGCTTTCCAGGCTCACATGCATTTAGACCTGACCTGTGACTAATACAGTGTAAGTACTGTGAAAACGAACCAGATCTAGTCCCAAGGATACCTATAGGTACAGGCTGCAACCTTTATCTCCTCTACCCTGCCATGTGTAGCAGAGCTTGGCATACACATGAGAATCTGCTTTTGGATGCATTTCTTCTTTCCTTCCAAGTTAGCTTGGCTCTTTAGCCTCAATGAGTGGGCATGTTACACCACAGAGCAATTAAATTTATGTATTGCATATGGTTATTGAAGTAACCTGAACTCTTTTGCAACATCAACTGAAAAAAATCTTTTTTACATTTTTTTCTTTTTTTGAAAGCTGAACAGAGTGCAGTTTTTCTGTTACAGATGTTTTCTTATTTAAAAAAAACCAAAGTGTCCTAATAGATGTCTTGTTTTTCGCTAAGACCATCCGTCAGAGGAATTTCTTCTCAAAATCCTTGCAGTTAGAACAAGCTGATTGCAGCCACTGCAGGATGTTGAACAGTGGCTTCATGGCCCCTCTGGTGTCTCCCCTCCAGGCCCAGCCTCTGCCAGCCTGGTTTTGTGCTCCAAGTGACTGAGCACGGTCACTCCTGAGGCACAAGGTCACTGCAGCACTTGCTGACACACAACCTTGTGCTTGTGTTTGCACTGGAACTCTTCAATCAGGTACTTAAATGACCATCTCAGTGTCTTTATGTCTCACAGAATAGTGAACACTCCATTTAATATGTCCTTTCATGAGGAACAGCTCTGCACAAGCTTTAACACTACTTGGATCCCGTTAAAAATCGCTGTGTTGTATAACAACGTGCGTTTTGTAACTTCCTATAAAGGCAGTTCCTGTTGATTTGGTGCAATGGAAAGAAGGCATATTTCTGTTGAAAATAGTTTTCCTCATAGAAATAGCTATGGCACTTGGATTTACCTTGCCAAGCCTGAGTTTTTTGGTACTGAATGTTTCCTATTCAGAAATAGCTAAGTAGCTAGAGGCTCAGAATAAAATAAGGAGGTGTCAGATATAGTAGGAATATCATGTGTACCTGCTGTGTACCTGCATGGTGTGTTTGATTAGGGAATGCTTTTTAAAGCATGGAAAACAGAGAGGCTGTCATTCTTCTTACCTCTAATGGGATGCTTCAGAGGTGGAGCCGCTAACTGCTCTTGAGATGGCACTGTGGATTTCCCTTCGAAATAGTCTTGACGGATAATGCTGCTTCACCCAGATCCCTGGTGACATAAAGGGCTCAGGAGTGTGTCTGATTTACAGCCCCCCAAAGCCTTCTTATCCAGGGGAAATCTTCCCTTGAGTCTCCATAAAGATACTTGAAAAGAACAGAAGATCGCTGCTTGCACAGGGCTGTAAGATCTCATAAAAAGGAAAAGCATTGCAGAGTAGCATTTTTTTTTTTTCTTCATGTACCCCCTGAAGACTGAAATTGGTTAAAAGATCCCGAAACCTATAGCCTACCAAACAGCAAAGTAGGAGGACCTCGGTTAGATAAAAGTTTTAGCTTGATGTAAACCCAATTTGTGTTTTGTATGATAGCTGTGTCAGTTCACTGTGAAAGACTCTAAAAGGGCTTTTATCAAGGGGGATTTAGATGAACACAGCAAGACACGGTGATACTGTCTTGTTTCACATGTAGTCTTTGTCATTTTAGCAATGTCAAAGTTTCTTATGGTCTGAGTGTTTCAAAGAGGCGGATAGATACATGCAAATACATTGATTGTTCAGGTTGGTTATAAGTTTCAGACTTGTCAAGCAGAGTTTGAAAATCTCAGTTTTTATTCCAAGTAGGAAAAAAGGGAGTCACTTTCCACTAAATCTGTATTTTCTTGCACAGAAATATTTTAGCTATTCTAGACCATTTTACTGTCTATCACTGTATGGTTGCTCTGTAATAATACAATCTTTCTGCTCTAACTACTTGTGAGGAACATTGTGAGAATTAATTAACAAGTCCTGATAAGAATATTCAGCATGCTCTTAAGTATTTTATTCAGAGATATCTTGCCTTCACTGCAAGAACTTGAAGTACTTGTCTTTTCTTTTCTCTATTTGCATCAGAATAAAAGGTCAGGAAGCAGCCTTGCACTGTTTTGACCTGAGGGATATGTTTTCGGATGTTGGGGATTGGGTGGGTGGTTGCACCAGTTATGTGAAATAGTATCTGAAATTGCTGTTTTTATTGCATTTTGATAGTTTTGCACCAAAAGCTTTCTGTTCCTACACGTCCCTTCCTTACTGGTGTCTGATTTTAAATCTGAAAGAGAACTTCATAGCACATATTGTGAGTGACCAAATTAAATAGGAAATGGACAAGGTTCTGTCGAAGCTGCAACCACTAGGCTGTATAGTAGCAACTATTTTGAGACTGTTTTCAGCGTTGTCTGAGATTTTATGCAGGGCAATCAGTAATACATAATTAGTTGATTAATCACAAGAAATAGCAGGACTTCAGTGGATGAGGATCACTTTTACTTAAAATAACTCTTAGCTTTCTAATTAAATATCCTTGGCCTTGCCTTCTTTTTCCTGGCATTTATTCAGTACCCTGTGATCAGCTACAATGCTTAGAAGGTCTTTCTTCTTTGGAGAAGGCAGGATCTTGCATGGAAGATATTTATATGATATTGATAAAGGACTGTCATTTTGTAATCTTGAGAGTGGTGGTGTACTGTAATTTGATGAAAAATCCCTGCCCAAGTCCCTCAAGCATTGAAATTATTTTCTGTCACCTTTTCCAGTCCTTCCTGTTGTCCCCTTGTTTTACATTTGTCCTCAGTGAGCTATGTCAAGGCATGATTTGGCCCTTGGTATCTGCCCGTGATTTTCTAAAAGAAAATAAATGAAGACTGCACCATTTGTGTTTACCTTTTAGACTGATCTTCATTTACTACATATCTTTGATAGCTGCCAGAATGCATTTCTAGCTTCCTTGAAGGTTGAGTTTATCTCCCTTCAGATCTCATTATGTTCTGCAACTTTACTGCCCTGGGAAGAAAATGTATTTATTTTTCATCGTGTTATCATTTTTTTTCCTTTAGAGCATCATCTCTTCTACTTTATCCCTTTTCTGAATGTGTGAATAACAACAGTTTTTTCAAAACGCTTGCTTTGTATTCTGTAAATCACTGCACCCCAAACATGTTCCCTTTCTGAATGTATTGATGACTCTTTGGCCTCTCTTAGTTTTCTTCCTTCCCTTGTCATTTCACATTCCTGTGCCATGAAGGATTTTCTTCAGGCTCATCCATTTCCTTCCTCCCACTATTTTTGGTTTATTCCTACTACACCAGACTTTACTATTTTTTTCTCATCTGGCCCTTTCACTTTCCTTTAGTTTTTGCCTTTAGTTTTTTTACCTCCCTTCTCTTCTGTCTCTTCTACTAGTGCAACCACAGAATTGTCAAATGTTTGTGATGTAGAATGTCTGTTTCTCTAGTCCTTTCAGAAGGCTTATGTGAAAAGAAAAAGGATGCAAAAATACACATTTCTAGTGGTGAGGGAGGCCAAAGTGTGAGGTGTCCTTGTGCCAGAAGAAAATCCTTGTATTCCTCACTCAGGAGAAACCTGAGGACCTCACCCAGAGTGGAAGCCCTTCCGCCACATCTTTCTGTTTTGCCCATGTTTTTTTCTCAGACTGGAAGTATGTAAATGTGGTTATGTGGGAAGTCAAAGTATGATCCATTTAAACTGACCTAGACCATCCAGGTCTCAAACACATTGCACGTGCACCTTTCCTACATCAGTTGTGCTTTCAGATTTTATGTATCCTGGAATGTGTATTTTCTCCCTGTCTATCCTCTATTTCCTATTTACAGTGGAAGAACTGAAACATCTCATCCTTTAAGATTTTTTCCCCCCTCTGTGCATCAGCACAGCTGGAACTCTAAAGGATACACTTCAAATGAGCATTGAATTCTTATATTGTTTGCAGCAACAAACACTGCAGTCACAAAAAGACTTCCATTATAGTCTCTAGCTTGGCTCTCACCTCCCACCAGCACCATGGTTTCCCCTTTCATTTCCACTATTCATCTTTAAACAGCATATGTTGTCTGCAGACACAATGGAGAGACGAGCTCTTCAGAAATGTATGTAATAATAATCCATTCTGCATGCTATTCAGCATGATGTGGCTGGTGCTTTGGAATCTGTCCTTCCATAGGAAAATAGTGATTTTTCAATGAACTTTGCTCTGGAGAAGGTAAAGCAATGCCCCATTTTCCAAAAGAGTAAGAAAAGTACTTCATGTTAACCTGGTTTTATGAGTTTTATAAGTAAACATGAAATGCTCAGCTATTCTCATGAATTGAGGTGGCATGAATTTTGTTTGTTGAAACAGGAAGACAATGAACATTCGCTTTCATATGGGGCATGCAGTGCTGAATATCAAACCACGACAGTGCTGTAGGTTCAAAATCTATCAGTCTCCATTTTGCTCATGAAAATGGCTTTTGAGCAGGACAGGAAGGTATGGGATTCTGGTCTTCCTGAGGTGAGTTCCCTTCCCTTAGCAAGCATCAAGATGTCATGCACTTTAGAAAGAACGTTTTGGGTACACAACAGTAAGTGACGGGAGACTTCAGTGTATGTCGGTAGGAAAAAGAGGAAAGCTTTGGTTTCGCTCCCTGTTCCCTGCATTTGTCTGTGCATGTTTGTTATGTAGGAAGGTTTCCTTAGAAGGGAGACCAAAAGAGGCACAAACGCTCTCTGCTGTGACTTGGTAGTTGCTTGTCGATTAACAGCAAATCTGGTAGTCCAAATGCACGTTTAAAGGAATTGTGCATCTGCAGACTCATGCTCTGAGTTTGGCTGAGGTTCTGGAGTCAATGTTCATTGCTGTTAAATGAGAGGGTTGTTTGCAAGGTCTGGAAAGTAACAAATCCATACCCATGTAGTCATCATCATATAGCTGCATTATGATACATGAAATTTATACTGCGGTTTCCAGTTTTCTGGTAGATACAAAAGATACGGGAAATTAGAATCATTGGGCAGAGACTTTGTCACCCCCTACTCTGGTTTGAGTCTCCCTAGGTTTCTATCTGAGAGAGAAAAATGCATCCCACACTGCTGTTACTACAGAATAATTCCTGCTGCTGAACTGTGCAAATTTGATGTGATACCAGAAGGATTATGATCTATATCATGCTCTCCCTGAGCATGCTTGTGTCTTTCTTTATTCATTTTGTCTTTAAATTTTTAGTGTCTTCTTGATAGTCTGTCTTTCTAGCAAAAATAGTTTTTTATTCTACTTTTTGATGAAGGCAGAGATAGGGCAGACATAATGAAAATTTGTTTTCAAATACTTTTAACAGACAGTGACTCCTGTCCTTTTTTATACTTTAACTGAAATTTAAGATTTCCAAAATAATATTAAAATTCTTCCATGGCAATGGTAGTAAGAAGGATAATCAAAGAGGCATCTGCTTTCACCTGTGCCATTCTATGCAGTACCTCCTTTGGGTTTCCATCAGAGGTTTAAGATTTGGGAATCAAGGGGACAAAACAGAGTGGCAGTTACTGGCATTATGGCTTTTGGAAATCTGGGCCTTAAATGACTGTGTATTCACTGGGTTTTAGTAGGGTTTACAGAAGATCCAAAGTACTGAACTTGTGTCTTTAATTTAATTTTCCTTCATTGCTATAATTAGAAATATGGAAATACATAAAAAATCTGTGTAGTGTGAGAGTACATGGCTATCAAAAACAGCTTGTGCTATTCATATGAACTTTTAATTAGATCCTGGTAGATTTCGGACTTGTCAAAAATGCAGTTTTGGGCGGGAGGGGGAAGGAGAAAATAGATACATTTAGGGTGAAAAACAAGTAATTTTTCTCAGAAAATTTGAATTAATAAGGTATTGCAACATTTCTTGCAGTGTTTTCAAATAAAATATCATGAATTTTTGCTGTTGGGAATGATGTAGCCCAGGGATGAACCCTAATAGTTGTTTATGTAAAGCCAAGGCTGAGAGGTTTCTGTACCTTTTGCCAGCTTTCTTTTATCTCCAGATATTACCAACCAATCCCAATTTTTGACCTTAAAAATTCCCGAAATTGAAGGAAATATTATTGAAAAGATAAATATGGTGTGCATTAAACATTAAAAGAAGCATTCTTTTAATTGAGCAGATTTTCTTTCCTTTTTTCCTTTTCCCTTCTTCCTTCCCTTCTTCCTTCCCTTCTTCCTTCCCTTCTTCCTTCCCTTCTTCCTTCCCTTCTTCCTTCCCTTCTTTCTTCTTCCTTAAAAAATACCTTTCTCCAGCTATAATTCTGAAAGCTGTAACTGGTAAATAATCATGGGTAAATGAAATATCTCAGCATATTTCTGTACATGCAGACAGCTTTGCATTCTATTATTCCCTTCAGGGAGAGAATACGTTGTGAGAAATCAAGTCTGCAAATTATCTGCAGTAAAAATGCATTATTTCTGGCAAAGCTACAAATGGGGTGCCTGTGTTGATGCATGCTCACAGGGACATTAACCATGTTCCTTAATAACTATTAATTAGTTTCACTGGAGCTCTGGTAGTCCAGATTAATTGCAGTAGGAGGGCCAAGGGGAACTAAAATGCTCCTTTATTTCACTGCTTCTGAGTTGACTGCATTTATTGACAGGAGGCTGCCTTTGGTCATTCTTTAACTGTTTGAGTGATACTAGTTTTCTTGGATCTTTTTACCTGTCATGAGAAAAAAAACCAAACAAACACACCTATTAGCAGTGTTCAAAATTAGATTGGGAAGAATAGTGCTCTCCTCCTCCTCTACGTGCCAATATGCAACTTTTAGGACTGCACAGATAATGTGAAGGTAATGTTATAGGATTTTCCTTCCTCCAATTATTTTTTCATCCAGTACCCATTGTTACAAACTTGGCAAACAAAATAAGGACAGGAAAGCAATGCAGTATTGACTGATGCCCTGATGAATACAAAACAGAAACTGTAAGAGAACAAGTCATAAGAATCTCTTCCTTTGTTCTTTGAACAAATTTATCTTCCCATGAATCACAAGGGAGCTCCCATTACACATCAATCTGTTCCGGGACAACTATTTTGGTAGAGAATTGAATCTGCTTTATTGTATCAATTTTAAGAACTAGAAGCTTGTGATTTTTTTATAGTTCTTCAATAAGTCTTGTATCACAGGATCAGTTCTATTGACCCAACTCAAAGGAGTACACTGGATAGATTAGCCACAATTACTGTTTATGTGCAGCTTTGGCTGGGAAATGTCGGTACTTTCTGAAGCTTCATCTATTTCCAGTTACTACCTAGCAGTCTCTCCATGAAGGAATTAGCCATATTTTAAAGTTATTTGCGATGAACAGTTAGTTCTCTGTCATTTCAGAGTACTTCTGCAGGCAGACATTCTTTTATCCATTTCTGGTATGTTCTCCAAATTTCTTGGAATGCTGTTAAAACCCAAACAGAAGACTTATCTGTTGTGCAGGTGCTGATGTGTCCAATATAAATGTTGTGAGTTGTAATCTTCAGGCTTGAAGATGGTATCTCAGCAACAGAAGACTCGCCTGTGACTATTTGTTTGTCTACAGTATATTCCTAATATATTTTTTGATTTTCTATTGTAGTTGACCTTTGGAAACAATATGGTTTAGGCTCTTTTACTTCCACTCCCTGTGAACCTCTCACGTCCTTTCTCTGAACAAGCATTTCCATAACTGTTGGTTCTTCATCAACCCCCTGGTTGTTGATACCCTGATGTGTTTTAAACAGACATTTATTAATTACTGATTGTTTTCTTAATTCTAATTCTGTTTTTTTCTCTGATACTGTAACATTAATTTGTCAAGAACACAACAGTCATATCTTGTTTCTTGAGAAAAGCAGTTTTATTTATTCATTTTGCAATGTTACTGTACTCATACTAGTTTCCTTTCTAACTTTCACATCACCATCAATATCTTGAAAATACATTAAAAGTTTGATGGCTTGTGTTTCTTACAGGTTATTTCTTTAATTATTTTTCATTTGGAAGAGGTAGAGCAGAACTGGTTGATATCTCGTAATTTGTGCAGTAATACTGCAACTGAGTTACAAATATAGGTCTTAAAACTGTCAGGAATATTGGTTTAAAAAAAGAAAGAACTTACCATTTAATCTTAGACTACTGCAGTTAAGAGGGAAACATTGTCTCATTCAGGGCACTTTCTAATTAGGAAGCAGGTTGGTTGGTTGGACTTTGAGCAGATTGCAGGCTTCCAGCTGTAGCAAAAAGCTCCAAAGCTTTTAACCCACTGAGCTGTAATTCAGGTTTGTATCCCACTTGAAGTCCATATGCTTGACGAATCTTTGAGCGGTTATTAAAGACAGTAAATAAATGAAACTTTGAGAAATCGAGAGGGAATAAGAACTCCAGAGTTGCAACAGTCTGTTTTTAATAGAATTTGCTTGTTGCCTTCAGAAATTCTCACTGTTTTCTCTGTTGCTTGGTTCTCTGCAGATTTTGTGTATTGACTGATCTTTTCAGAGGCAACCTGCTGGGCACTGGAAAGCTGCCAATTTTTTTTTCCTGTATTGACTGAGATCTGTAGAGGTAGTTCAGAGTGAAAGCGGAGGAGGGAAGGAGATATGGAGTGTATTAATAAAATCAACCGCATTTATATTCCTTGAGACTATGTCCTCCTTATACAGGAAGAATTAAAGGATACCAGCTGTCTGTGACAGAGTGATATGTTACTTCATAAAGTCAAAGGGCTTATTCATTGTGTTTTGGTAACTACTGATAGCCTGAAGTAAATGTGAAGCCTTCTACATAAGTAGCTAGAAATTATCAACTGTGGTCATCACTAGAAGGTTGACTTTCTGTCCTCGGCAGCAGTGCAGTAGTATTTGTAATGCTCCCATATGTAGTTTGAAGAATGCTGGAGTTATTTTCTACTGACTGTATAAGGATAAAATATAAGACGACTTGTCTCTTCATGTTGCATTTCTTCTAGTTATGTTAAAAAAGTAGTGCATCTTTTGTTCTAATGCAAAGCACTAGTAACACCTACTTTTCCTTGTCATGAAATAAGGCAGGCAATACTGTATTCTGCTAAATTGGCTTGTTCTCTTCAAATGGCTTATTTCTGTGAGCAACAGAGTTCAGTTTGTACTGTAACACTTAGGCTACAAACTTCATTTATGTGTGACTTGCTCTTTCCAGGCTTTATTTGATGATAGACTGGTCAGATCTCAGTCCAATATCCAATAGAATTGGATGTAGTCATTTTGGTTGTATTATAATCATTTTGTTCTCATTCTTTCCTGCTTGCATTTTTTTTTTTCCCCATAGTATCTTATAGAGTGGTGTAGTCATTCTTTTCATAAGAGATTGTACATATAAGAAGTGCAGGGTCAGTCCATCTTGCAGCTGGATTTCCTAAGACAGATTCCTGAGCCTATGGCATGAATGGTCTTCATTGGGACTGCAACCTGTCTGTCTGTCTGTGCGGATGTGAAGCCAACCTAAAACTCATCTTATTTCTGAATAATGTCTCTTCATGATTTTCAAAAATCAGAGGTGAAAACATGTACAGGCTGGGCAGAGAGTGGATTGAGAGCAGCCCTGAGGAGAAGGACTTGGGGGTGTTGGTGGATGAGAAGCTCAACATGACCCAGCAATGTGCGCTTGCAGCCCAGAAAGCCAACCATATCCTGGGCTGCATCAAAAGAAGCATGGCCAGCAGGTCGAGGGAGGTCATTCTCCTCCTCTACTCTGTTCTTATGAGGCTCCACCTAGAGCACTTTGTTCAGCTCTAGGGCCTTCAACACAAGAAGGACATGGACCTGCTGGAGTGAGTCCAGAGGAGGCCACGAAGATGATCAGAGGGCTGGAGCACCTTTCCTATGAAGACAGGCTGAGAGAGGTGGGGTTGTTCAACATGGAGAAGAGAAGGCTCTGGGGAGACCGTATAGTGGCCTTCCTGTGCCTAAAGGGGGCCTACAAGAAAGCTGGAGAGGGACTTTTTACACGGGCGTGTAGTGATAGGACAAGGGGTAATGGTTTTAAACTGAAAGAGGGCAAATTCAGGTTAGATATAAGGAAGAAATTCTTTGCTCAGAGGGTGGTGAGGCACTGGAACACGCCCAGAGAAGCTGTGGATGCCCTGTCCCTGGAAGTGTTCAAGGCCAGGCTGGATGGGGCTTTGAGCAACCTGGTCAAGTGGGAGGTGTCCCCGCCTGTGGCAAGGGGGTTGGAACCAGATGATCTTTAAGGTCCCTTCCAACCCATACCATTCTATGATTCTATGATGATTTATTTGGTAAAGAAGATAGGAAATAATCTGTTGAATTCATGTATTCATGTTGTCTAATACTTATGTTAAATGAAATAAACCAACCCCAAAAACTCACCCCTCATTTTTCCATTATTTACAAGGAATTCAGAGGAAGGGATGTTGCAGTGTCTTAATACCAGATTGACTCAATTTATAAGATTCTGAACCATTCTACTGCACCTTTTAGCTCAGATAGGATAAGACCTATTTTGTTGTCATTAGATTTATAATCCCAGAATTACTTTCAGCACAGATTGCTTAATGGAACAATATTATGCCTACATAAGATAATACAGTAGATTTTCTTTTTGACTGAAGAAGTGAAGATGACCAAACTTGCATATATCTATATCTATCTATCTATCTATCTATCTGTCTCATTCAGAGGCTTTTAAATTATCAATTAATTCTTGGCTTCAGTAATATAAAATGGATATTAAAATGTAGTTTAGTGATTAATCCTTGAGCTTCCCTTTGTTCTTATACAAGAGTTTTTTTAGTGAAGTTGCAGTCCTAATTCTGTGTACAAAAACATTGTACATCTGTTGCTGAGAATAGACAGGATATTGGAACTCCAAATAGATACATTTTTTAGCTTTATCATGGGCATCTAAAATGGTTTTGGTGGTAAGGCATGGGTGTTATATGGTGTTAATATTTACTTTCTTACTTTCTGAGTAACTCGTTATGGTATTACAGTTTTTCAAATACTGATAGACACTTAGAAACTGGAGAGGTGAACCCAGTCTCTGATGCGTTATCCAACTATATGAATGTTTTAGAGGATAGTTTTGTGCATATGAATTTGTGGCTCTCAGTTTGCATCTGTACCACTGTGTTTTAGTGCTGTAGGTCAGCATTAAAAAGGAGAGAGAGGTAAAGGTGAAAATTTCCTCTGCTGTGGAAATGTACTTGTAATTGTGTGGTTGCCTTGTCTGGTTGTATGCATAATTCTGTGCAACTATTATGCAGAGAGATACGTTACAGTATGCTAATGTGGAAAAGACCTAGTTTTTGTTCCAATGGCACATAAAATGCCTAGGATGTTATTTAATCTCCAAAATTCCTGGTCTGTAATTCAGCTGTAGACATGATTGGTAGAGAAAAAGCTACTTGCCATGCAATGGTCTTGCTGGGCAGTAAAAGTATATGGCCTATTGAAAGAACAGCTTGCAGGTGTATCGCTTTAAGAAAACAAAATTGCTTCATGGCAGAAAAAAAGCAGAAATAATGTATGTCTATTTGGGTTATGGTTCAGTGTGATGCATGAAACCGTGTTACTTTGTCACTTGGAAGATGAGTCTCAGTGAGAGAACAGATGAAATTCAATATGTGCTGGCTTTTAACCAGATTTTAAAATACTGTAGAAAGTTGTAATTTGAACATTTTATTATACTTAATGTGGAAGGAAAACAGTCTTTGCAGTCTTGCTAGCTCACTTATGTATGTTGTGTAACTGACATTAACTTTATCTTGAGGTATACCAATCAGGTCTGCAGAGGTCCTAATGAACATTTAACTTGATCCCCACAGCCGTGTGTAACCTAACAAAACTGACATTGAAGTAATGGCTTTTTTGTTGTTTGACTTGATGCAGGTTTTCTTATTCTAGAAAGTGAATTTTTTATCTTATCTAGGATATTACTGGGAGATGCAATATAGATTTAGTAGTGAGATTCATTAATAACTCACTGTTTACTATTAGTTCTAATGCTGCTTAGATATTATAAGACTGCTGAAACAATCCTGTGAGTCCAAAGCCATCATTTTGCAAACAGTTTTTCCTCCACACTGAGTGGACTACATTGTTTGTGCTGTATTTGGACTCTGCATATATCTGTTGAATGTAAGTGGTATCCAAGGAAGAGTTTGTCTTTTCTCAATAATTATAAGGGTGTAGTTTTTTAAAATGAAATAAAATAAAAAAAATCCTGGAATCTTTCTCATTTCGCAATCTTTGTGTGAAATATGTGGCATCTTCCTTGAATTATTTGTGTTGGTGAAAAGCCTGTGTCACTACTGAAGGATGCAGCCAGCTAAGGAGCGACAGTGAGAGCTGTTGGCAATGTTCTGATTCTTGAAGCTCTGCGGTTTTACTCTTTTTAGACTTGTCATAGGCCAAACAGTTTTGTCTGACACTGTTTATATATGTCCAAATGATTCTTTAGAGTGCAGTATCTGCGGAATATTTAACCTTTGTTCCTGTATAGCATTCATATGAGTGCACCTGCTGGAAGATCTCACATGAATGTACTGTAAGGCTTTATGACTCTATCTCTGCTGTGATTACCTTTATAAAAGAGGAGTTATAAGCCTCTAAGTTCTACTGAATTCCCTTGTTAGCAGCCCCCATGTAGTACAAAGCTTATTATACCTAAGGGAAAGCTAATATAAATGATATTGTAGTACACCATTAACAGGAGGGTGACAGTTTTATTTGCACTATTAGTTTCAGGCTAAAATCCTGGACAGCAAAATATTTCATGTGCACTTGACTATACTTAACCCCTTATGCCTTTCCCCCATGGTAGTGTCATTTAAAAAAGCTTCATTTGCAGTAGCTCAGTAACAGAGCATGTGCTCCTACACATGCAAAGACCACTTCAGTGATTCCTTCTGCTGGAGGCTGGTTATACTGTAGGGCAACTTGCAAGATTAATTAGTCACTCTCTGTGTTCTCTGTGTTTCGTACTGCTGTTGCAAATTTTAGATGCTAAGACGGTAGGCAATTCTGCATTCTCAGAGTCTGTTACTACCTTCTGCTTTGAATTTTGTTTTTATGTAACTACTTATTGCTGGTTTCTTGGTTTGTTCAGTATAGCATGGACACATAAAGGACAGTAAATATTGTTTTTCAGGAGAACGCTGGTAAAGTTGGATGAAATCTAACATTTGTCATGTCATAACTGGAATAGAGTTCATGCACTGTTTGTATCTTATATCCACAGCACTTAGCTGTGGCATCAAAATGTGTCCTGCACTGGTCTAACTTTGAGACAGAGAGTGTGTTCTGTCAACTTGAATGCTTTGCCCCTCGCCTCATACTGGTGTTGGGCTACAGAAAGATGACACTGCACAGATGGTCCTGTTGACACCAGTGCTTAAAAGAGGCAAGTGGCTGGATACTTTGCCAAATTTCCACCAGGATGTTTTTCTTGAACATTGTACAACAAAGATCCTGACTGGATCTAACATGTTTCACTTGTTACCATTGGCCAGGAGAGTTTGAGTATAGGATAGTAACTCTTCCTAGTGGACTTGTGGCACAGGGAGAATAAGGGTTTGTAACTCAGCACCTTGTAGCTTGTAGTGTTGAAAGTGAAATTGCTAGGAATAATCTTTTAACTGCAAATTAATTGCTTAGCTCAAATGATGACTACCTGCATGGTGACTGTTATACTCTTAATGAACATGTTTTTTAAATCCCAGTGCATTGTAAAATATACTAGATACTTTATAAATCAAAGTCAGTCATTATTAAGAAAGCTAAGATTATTGAGTTGGAAGAGGGGAACAAAGAAAAATAAATTAACTGGATGAATTAGAAAACATGCAAGTTTTACTGTTCTTTCAAACTTCATAGAAGCATAAAGCACGTGATTGTGTTACTATGGTAAAATGCTTCCCTGAATGCTCTGTCTGCATGTTTTTCTTCCATGTTGTGTTTCATCCTTTAGCTTAGTTATATAGGTAAATTTGATTTCTTTAAGATTTGCATTTGCTATAAACTTGTGCACCCCTATTTCCTCAATGGGATCTGTAGTAGACATCGATTAATCGAACAGTAGACTGCAAGAGCGATGCAAAAATCACAGTGATGTTTTGTACTGGTTTCAGCTGAGATAGAGTTAATTTTCTTCATAGTGGCCGGTACTGATGCTGTGTTTTGGATTTAGGAGAAAAACAATGCTGATAACACACCCTTGTTTTAGTTGTCCCTGGGCAGCGTTTACACTAAGTCAGGCACTTCTCAGCTTCTCGTGCTGCCCTGCCAGCGAGGAGGCTGGGGGTGCACAAGAAGCTGGAGGGGACAGGACCAGGACAGCTGACCCACACTGGCCAAAGGGATGTCCCATACCATACGGTGTCACAGCGAACAATAAAACTGGAGGACTTGGCTGGGGGGGCTCTGCTGCTCGAGGGCTGGCTGGTGATCGGTCAGTGGGTGGTGAGGAATTGCATTGTGCATCACTTGTTTTGTGTGTATATATATATATAATTATTATTGTTATCCCATCCTTTTCTGTCATATTAAACTGTCTTTATCTCAACCCATGAGTTTTACCTTTTTCTGATTCTCCCCCCACATCCCACTGGGTGGGAAGTGAGTGAATGGCTGTGTGGTGCTTAGCTGCCTGCTGGGTTAAACCACATCTTTTGAGAAGTTTATTTCTGTATCATTTACCAGTGCTGGAAACTTACACAAGTCTCATGCATTTGAATTGGAAAGTCAACATGTTACTCCATGGCTGGATTAAAAATGTAAGGAAGGAACAGAGCTTTGTAAGAAAAATTCAGATTCTTTCTGTTTAAGTAGTTGGTTTATGTTGTTTAACAGACTGTATCCACTAAAAAAATTAGTGCATCTAAATGTGTTTTTTTCCTGTTGATTTTAATATTAGTTTGGAGAGAACTCTACTTCATTACGTTTTGAAATTAAAGGAAAATAAACAAACATTCACAAATCAGAGATATCACTGAAGGAGTTCAGCTGTACACTGAAACCACATCTTCTTGTGAGCTGAGATTCTCCTGGTCAGCAGGGTCTAGAAAAAATCTAAAACTATTTTCTGACTTGTTTGTCTAGAAAAAATGAGATATTATCCCTCCCTTCTGCAGCAGCAGTAGTACGATAAATATGCGTGGGATATTCCAGGGCTTATAATCTTTTTTCTGTCTAGAAGATTAAATCCTGTTTGGGGAATGGTGTACTTTATTTAAAGAGCAATTACTACAGCCTCTGCCATCTACTTTAGTCAAAAGGAATAATTGATTCCTTTTCTCCTGGCATGAATCTAGCTATTCAGACTGATATTTTCTGAATTTTCATGGTACAAATTCTGAATTGCTTCATTGCTAAGCTTAAAAGTGATAACTGCACCTCGGCTGCCTCAAAAAGGTCACAGAGATTTAGATCACAAACTTCTTTTCATTTCTTTCCTGGTCATTTTACAAAACCATAACCTGCCCAACAGAGTACTAAGTAAGGTGGCTGCAGCATGCATCCTTGCCACAAAGAGAGACATGACCGTGTTTCAAAATTCAGTTTTCTTGCCATCTCCATCCTGAAGGGTTATTACAACTTGTAAACATGGAGGACTTGTAAATGCTGTGTATCGATGGCTTATTCACACCCTGTATGTGAAAAGCGTAATCTCTTCTTGCTTGTGCAGAACTTACCCACAAGAACAGACTTACATCTTTAAAAAAAAAATCTGCTGATTCTGTGTAACCTCTGAATTGGAATTAACATTTAAAAGTCCATAAAATCATCACAGCAAGACAGACTTGTGAATTAGATGTCCTTTTTGTATGCTGTGAATTGCTGCACGGTTGATATTGTTGTGAGGAGGTCGTGATTTCAGATGGGATTCCCTGTTTTGCTGGTGATGTGTTCTTGTGCATTGCGTACCTGTGTTTTGGTTATGTTTGTGCTCCTACTTCGTTTTAAGTAGTATGATGGCCAGTTTTCTGAAGTACTATGAAGAAAGTTAGGTAAATGCTCTTAGAATAATTTTTAAAGATAAATAGTATGAAATTAAATTAGAACTAATATCTTACAAGTTCATAACAAAAGGAGTGATGAAATCATAATTCTCTCTGGGTGGTTGCTTTAAATACAGAGGTGCAGAGTAGTTTGTAACAGAGCCAGGTTCCTGTTAAGTTCACATGAACATTTCTGCTCAGTTTCTATGCCACAAATACTTTTTTTCTCTTCCAATGTTTAATCAAAATATTTGCATTTTTTTGTTTGGTTTTAATAAAGGAAGTTGTAGTTAATGTATCATTGAATAAACAGTCTTTCCAATTTTACCGCCACTTCCGTGCTGCTGTCGTTCGTATACCTTTCTAAGTGTTCAGCAGACTGTTCTTCTAATATACTGTCTCTATAGTTTTATGAAGAGCAGCAGTTTTTAGTTTTTGTTTTGTAATTCTACTTCTGTTGCTAGCATCACTGTGTAAAACTTGACTGTAAGCACCTGTGATCACCTGTCATGAAAC
The DNA here is from genome assembly GCA_013399475.1 of Chauna torquata. Classification (NCBI taxonomy): domain Eukaryota; kingdom Metazoa; phylum Chordata; class Aves; order Anseriformes; family Anhimidae; genus Chauna; species Chauna torquata. The sequence goes on along the minus strand of VXAL01003267.1, from coordinate 53,704 downwards.
AAGAAATCTTTGAAACTAGAAAATCCAATTTGGCTCACAGAGGATCATAAAGTGTTCATGTGAGTCACAAGCCTAGGGATGCTTCTGGTGCTCTCTAGATTTCTCAGAGGAAAGCAAGAAATGTTTCTACTGCTGCCACTTACTGATCCTGTAGTCTGTCTCTGTGCTTCTCTTGCCACAGTGGGAGAAATGTTTCAGATAGAGCCTTGGATAGCCAAACCTCTGTTAGGAGGTGGGTTTTCCTTTTTAAGTGAGCTTCTCTTTTTCTTTTGGTTGTTTATTAATAAATTATAGGGGATTGGTTAAGGTTTTCAGAAATGTTCACAATATGTGTTGCCACATTAGTAAAAGCCACAATATTTACTACATATTCAAAACTGCTGACTTAGGTAAATTGTGCCAAACAATTTGAAGAAAACAAGCATTTCTTGCAAAGTAAAGGATACATATCAGGTGTGATTTTCTTCTAAAGTTAGCTGGAAATCTAAAATGCCAGCTTCTGGCTTCAGTCTGTTGCCACTGCATATTAGGGAGACTCTTAAACCTGTTCACGTGCAAACTTTGGTGGGAATGCTTTCATTGTGTAAGACCTGCAAGATTATTATAGGAAAATCTTTCGATTTCTGATAAATGAAAAAGAGTAAAATAGTATTTTGCAGGATAGGATTTACAGCACAATTTACTCAGGTAGTGAAAGCATGAAGCTGTAGGATTAGTTTGGTCACCATCCAAGAGATGTAGTAAATTGGATGAATCCAAATGGTGTGGTACGTTCAAGAAATGTGTAAAATATTTTTTTTTACTCTTCTAGTTAACAAGTGTGACTGGTGCAGCATGTTCTGATTGCTCAGAATTACATACACTATTTGAGTTTCTCTTTCTTATTTTATTACTATCAGATGTCAAGCCTCTAAATACATTCATGCATCTAGTAGTACTAAAATATGAAAACTTATGTTTTTGTTGTGTTTTACACATATGTGCACCATGTTGGCTTTGATTGCAGTAAAGCTCCAGGACAGCCAAGTACTGTATGTTCACTTGTGAACTGGATGCATTATGCAATGTAAAAGTTCCTGAAATTGGCAATGCATATATACAAAGCATCTTTTTTTTAATTAATATATTTATTTATATTAATATATTTACTGTGAATGATTAAAACATTTATTGTCTTGTCCTTTTCAAATTTTTGTTTGGGAATCATCTAAAAATATTGAAGGGCTTGTTTTAGCTTTTACAGATACTGAATCATAATTAGGTGCATTTAAGTGGCTGATACAGTTTTAATTTCTGCTAAATTTTCAATGGTTTTCCATCAGCACTATCTATTTTCTTATGAAATGAGGGGAATCTGAGTTACAGAAGAATTATCAAGGACTGTTACAAAAAGGAGGAAGAGCTGTCTGTGGCAGTATTAGGTGCCATAATGAAAAACAGACAGTATGTAACCAGTGTCTGATTATTCAGTTACAATAATAGTTTTCATGTCTGCTGTGGTACAGTGCCAAGTCTTGTAGAAGATATGCACTGAAAATGGCTTTCTGATAGACTAAATAAACTCTTAGAGTCCCTACTCCATAGCCTGGATTCCATTAAGTGAAATGTTCGGTTTATTCAAGACTAACTACTTTCTTTATGCTCTGGAGAGTCTGAAAACAAGAAAAAAAAATCTGGTAGGGTTCCTGGTGTTCATTGGCGTGGGGGTGGAGGGAGTCCCTCTAAATGAACTCAAAGATCTTTGAAACAGCGGATTGTTAATGATCAAAACTATTTAAGGTTAAGCCTGCAAAAGATTGGCTTTATGCAATAGAAAGGTGTCAAGTTACTTAGCTGGAGCTAAGAGAATTGAATTCATTAAAGGCAGTGAAATCAGGCCTCTGGTGAGTACAAGCATCCACTGATCAATATAGCAAGCTATAACGTAAAGGGGGGAAGGATCTGTTCAGAATGCTAATACCACGTGGCTGCTAGAAACAGCAACTGTTAGCTGGAGAGCTGTTCCATGCTCACTTGTGTACTCTGCATCTCCTGACACAGAGCCAACGCGGTTTTACCTCGTACTAAAACTGTGCAGTGAATAGCACAACAGCAATGATGAGAGTGAGTGGTTAGTCCTGAGTTCATGTTTGCACTAAGGCCTTTTTAGAAGTGGGAAAATGCCTTTGTGTAACTGAGGCTTGGAGAATTTTGTCTGTATGGCTTCAGTCATATGTAAGGTGCAACTGCCTTGCGTGGTCAACTATTGCTGTCAACCCTATGAAAGGGCTGCCTTAGCCTTCTTGCCTTGTTCTCAGTTTCAGAGCTTTGAAGAGTGACTTGCTGCTCCCATGACTGAAGATTTTAGGTAGTGGTTACACTGCACGGGAGGGATGTCCCTCTGCAACAACAGGGCTTGCTTCCAGCCTTACGAAGCAGCAAGCTGAGCTCTTTAGATCCGACGTTGTGTGAGTTGGCACTGAGGAGGTTTGAACTACTTCTACCTTTTTTTGCTTTGAAGAAATTGACATAAGTGAGTGTAAGTTTAGTTTAAAAAATAAGGCATGAATATAGTATGTTCTTATAAACTGCTGTATTAGTGTGCAAAAGCTATGAGCACTGGGTCCTCATGGGTTAAAAAATAGCATGCAAGAACTTTGTGTTGAAGTGCTCACAGAAATCCTAAATCTTGAGAAACCTGAGTTAATATTTAAATTACCCTGAGAAAGAGAAGCTTCATTATCTTTAGAGTAGGAAAGATTAGTATTAATGATGAATTAATTTTTGCTTTGGGTTAAAAATATGATGGTACTGACTCATTGACAGAAAGAGTGTCCATGAAGGGGTAAGTCAAGGGGCTTACCACAGATTGTTACTGGAAAGGCAAGTAAGGCTTGCGGGGAACCAAGATGTATACCAGGTCTTCTGTTGTTTTACATCTAATTTGCAAAAGCTTTCAGGAGTAATGTACTAAAAAAGTTTCTTGACTGCTTAGTTTAAGACTATCTAAAGGCTGTTAGTCTGCATGTGACAGGGAGGTATGAGTGACAGTTGAATTCTGTAGGTGGAGACTTTCTGATGTTTTCATACAGCGCAACAGAATCTGATTATTAAACTGATTATGCAAAATGATGCTACTATGCAGCCCTTGCAGTTACTATTGTGAAAGAAATACACCAGTTTACGAAGTGAATCAGTACCCTTGAAAGTGGTATGGAGTAAACCAAGGAAATGATCTTGTAGGAAGTTCTTGTCTGAAAAAAATCTAGCATGGCTATAAGCCTTGCAGCAAGCCCATCAGCTGTATTACAAAAGTGTAAGGTTAGAGAGAACAATGTTAATAGTTAGAGACAGCAATAGTTATGTAGTCTTTTATTGCCGATGTACTACAACAGGCTTTGAGGCTTCAGTATCATCAGAAAACTTTATATGCAAGTTAGCTGCTCAATGATAGTGATTTCATGTAAATTAACAAAATAAGATGACAATGAAACTGACAATACCCCTGAAAATTCCCACAGAGACAAGCAACAGGAGGATTTTGTATTTGGCATTTTTCGGTCAGAGTAACTGGTGGGCTGTTTGTTATTTTTGTCCAAGGTAGATGGGAGAGGGAATGAGACTGACCTGAGGGAACTGCATGAAGCTGCGACAGGGGAGGTTCAGGCTGGATGTCAGGAAAAGGTTCTTCACTGAGAGGGCGGTTGGGCACTGGAACAGGCTCCCCAGGGAGGTGGTCACAGCATTGAGCCTGCCAGCTTTCAAGAAGTGTTTGGACAATGCTCTCAGACATATGGTCTGATTTTTGGGTGGTCCTGTGTGGAGCCAGGAGTTGGACTCGATGATCCTTATGGGTCCCTTCCAACTTGGGATATTCTGTGATTCTATGATTTTTCGCCCAGGTGATGACTACTCTGGTTCCTGAAGAGCCCAAGATTGCATCCGAGCATGCTGGTTCCATTGTTCTGAACAAATGTGAATTAAAGAATTATCATCACTGTACTTTTATTTTTCTTGTACAATAGTCTCTCTTACTTTTAGACAACAATAGTCTCTAACTTTCGGAGTCAACTGTACAGAATGGTGCTTGTTTTAAACTGTTCAAGTTCAGGGACTCTTCAAGAGTGTGCATGTGCTTGCTTTCTAAATATTTCAACGTGTTGTTTTGTACTTAAATACGCAGTCATTTCTAAAGAACTTGCCAGGGTCTTTCAGGATGCAATAAGAAAAATAACAGTGAAGAATTACTAGAAGTATTATTTAAATGCAGATCTGGGAGGCAGAAACTTGTAACATTTAATCCCAGTACTAAAACTAATCCTTCTGTGGCATTTACTTCTGCTAGGATTCTCCTAATCTTATTACTACAAAATTATTTTTATTACTAACTGTCAGGCACCTATCTTGAGGCTTTAGCAGTTAATTCCTGTGCCTCATTGGACCCATTGTACAGATGAGGGTGCTGCTTTTCTGTGTTCTACTGTGAACTTGCTGCAATCACTATGGCTCAGGTTCAGGAAGAACCCTAAAGTCTTTGGTCTGTTGTGTTTGTGACTTGAGCTATACATGTGCATGTAGTAATTTTAACTGTATGTGTATTTTTGTCCTGGATAAGGATTATTGAGAAGGAGAAAGGAAAGGGCTAAATCAAACTTAAAGTAAGTTTAGTGCCAACCAAATGCTAGTCCACAGTAATCAACAGTTATCCCAGATTTATTCTTTTAAAACTATTTCTGTGTCTAAATGACCAATTGGTTCAATGGACTGGTTGCCTTTTTCAGACTATTCCTTAGGAATGGACAGTTGAGATAAATGCTGTTAATTAAATACAAATACTTTTCTCAGTTGTGCAGAAACAGCCTTGCTACTGGTTCCTCTCCTAATCTTGTTATAACAGTCCCCTGATAGGTCTCATTAGATTGTCTTGTTAGCTGATACAGAGTCTGTTTTGCTGAGGAACAGACAGAAAAGTTAATCTTAGTTGTAATGTGTCTGAACTGCTAAAGGTTTTTTTCCTCTTACTTTATTCACTTTTGTTTACTCTTATCATCTAGTTCCTTTTATTCTGTAGCTCAAAACAATAGACATGTATGAAGCCAGTAATTCATTTACTTTGATTAGTTTTTATTTAATCTGTCACGGTTTATTGAATTTAATTACTTTTAAATCATTAACTTAAACTGAACATTGTGAGGGGGAGAGAATAGCCATGAGTGTCTTGTACAGTGTGAATGGGACATGCCATGAGCTAGTTCCTGATTTGCCATGTAACGGAACTTCTTTGGACATAGAGAATTATTCAAGGATACCCTCTATTTTGTCAAGAGAATTTATGGCGATATTATCGCCTATAATTGCATCTGTTTCATTTTCAGTGACTTTTGCTGAAGGTCAGCTACAGAGCAGGCTTTCAGTTACTCAAGAGATCCAGAAGACTGGGTCCTATTCAAGAATGACTCTGTAAGAATGAACACTTGTAGAAAGTAATTTCAGTATGTGGAGATGTTTGTGATTGTGCTAGTGTGTTCATTGGATGGCCTGTGGAAGGTGAATTTGAGTAGAGGTAGCACATTTTGTGTGGCAGCATTTTTAGCAGGAGACTCAAGAATTCTGAACTATCAAGACCTCAAGATTTATTGCTCTGGTACCTATCAAAATCTTCAGACTTGTTGTTGAACTGTTGCTTATATAGCACTATTTGTGTGTAGTATTTCTTTAAAGAGATGTGGCTGGCCACTGAGACTTTAAAATAAAAGATATGGTGAGGTGCAAAATCAGAAAAGAAATTAGGAAAACCACTGGAAGTGCCACACCGTTAACTGAATGCAGTGATTTGGCATTGATTGGTTCATTTTTCCTCCTTTTTTTTTTTTTACAACTGTACACCATATGAACAGTAATTTAGGAGAACTTACTTTTAGCAAGGTTACTTTTATACTGAAGCCATATCATAACATGGGCTTATTTAGTAGGTGAGAGAGATTAGATGTGTGATACCCAATATCCTCAGATATTTTTATAGTAGTTGGGAATCCAGTAGGAGCTGCATGCATGTGACTAAGGATGGAATTGTTCCTCAAGTCTTCTAGTCTGTAATCCGAGAAAATGGAATAATTTTAGTGGAGTTTGCATCTGGCCGCTGATTTTGGGATGTTTTTACAAAAGAGAGAAACACTTTAGAAAAGTACATATGCAATAAATTGTTTTATAGAGTATAAAAGCAGCAAATATAATGAAGTCCAAGGACATTTTTGAATCTTATCTGAATTTCTAGTCAAAATATTNTTATAATTCTAGAAAACTTTTGGCTTCCCATTGCATATAGTAGTAGTGAGGTAATGAAGTGCATAGCATGGGATTAAAATAGATATTGTGGACAGTACTGGGGGACAAAAGGGCAGAACATCTGAAAATTTCAGCAGTCCGTATACTTTGATAGGCCAGTCTTCCTTAACTTAGATTAACTTAACATCACAGTGGAGTGACTGATAAAGAGCACATATTTCAGTTTCTCATGGCTTTTTGGAGGAAGTTAAAAATGTCCACTAAATTTCTAATGAAAAAGTGAACCAACTGATTTATATGGTTTTCACAGATTTCCATCATGGAAAATCGATGACTGAGTTGAGCTTGATTCTTGAAAGCCCTTTATGGATGTCCTTGAAAGACCTCCTATGAGGTTATACCATGATTTAATTTTTTTTTTTTAGTTTCAGAATAAGATCTGTAGCAAGAGGAAAAAAGTGTTTTTTTGTCTATTTTGAAAATAGTTTTTTTTACTTTGTCCTATTTTCTTGAAGAAAACATGGAGGGAAATGATGTACTGAATAGTTTTCACAGAGCTTAATAACATACAAGAGGTAATGATTTGATTTTTATTAGGTCTTTGATTATTGGGGCCATATGAAATTGAGGCTATATTGCAAATGCTCACCTTCACTTTTTGTGAAGAATACCTGGTGTACCATCTGCTTACTGTCCCAATGGAGACCAATAGTTTGAGTTTTGACTTTGATTCCCTCACCCTTCAGATAAGAAAGACCTCAAATTCTCCTGTTTCTCAAAAATCATGTTAGTGAAAGGTATGTGCTGCTGCAGAGCTCTTTTTCCCCTGGTAGTAACAATCTGCCTTTCCTTCTTTCAATGTATCCCTTTGCTTTTGAGTCCTAACTTGATTAAATATGTTGAGCATTCACAGTCTGGGGATTTTCTTCTTCCTTCTCAGAAACCTTTTGATGAAGTGAATGTATCCTCCTAAGCTGATGTCAGGCTAAATTGATCTCTACAAAAGACAGATACCGATGTGGAGTGCAACATCAGGTGGACAGCCCATCTGTCGTGGTTTCCAAATCTCCATCCTCTTCCAAATATAATTTTAGTCTCCTGTCTTTCATGCTCCATACTATGTGAGTGACAAATCCCCACCTAAACCTGGCTCTTTGGGAAAGAATATAGGTGGAAAAAAATGATGACACTCTTTAGGCATGTTCACACTTATTATTCATCGTTGCACAGACGCAGTTTTCTTCTGTTTGGAGCTGCTTCTCTAATCTTTCTACTACAGCATTTGTAAATACATCCATGATGCTGGTTCACTGTTAAAACAGGGAAGGATGAAAGTATCCTTGGAGAACAGTGTTGGGAGTTTTTGCCAAATAGCTGTATGATTTAAGAAGCAAAGAATGATTGCTTGGCAGATGAAAAGTGGGTGGGCTGATTGAAGTGTGGGTGCTGGCATGAACGAAGAAATAAAACTGAGAATAAGTACAGGAAACAAATGTGCAGGTAGGAGGGACAAGGGAACTGTTTACTCAGCAACCTAATAGCCTTTTCAGCTCCAGCATAACAGCATCAAAATGATCTTAGTGTTTTTTTCTTAACTGGTTGACAGCCACAAGTTTACTGTCCAAGCCTTTTTCAAATTCAAATGCGTATAGCTTTGATGAAACTTGTAGCATGTTAAAAGCCACATCTGGCTACACTGGAGCAAGCTGTGGCTTTTAGCGTGAATTAGCATGTAGAGTTTAATTTGAACTGAGAATGTTCATGCAAGTGTTCTGTATTACTAAGTGGTCAACTGTTCTTATTTCTGTTAAACCTGAATTCAGACCAGGCCTAAATATCATCTGGCTTTTAGAATATGTGGAAAGGTTTTGATCTTCTAACATTTTTGCATTTTTCTGGATAAAGCTTTTTTTTGTTCAGGCTTTGTGCAGGGGTGAAAGGAATGATAAATTATTCTACAGGGCAAATACATTGGCTCTTTGTAGCATATCCAGTTTTCAGAGACCCAAGTTCTGCAATATATTGCACAAAAGAGGACCTGAGGAAATGTGCTTGAAAAATAAGGAGAGCTAGTAAAGCTGCTTTTCATGTGTAGTGTAATAAGAACAAAAGACATGAACAATTACTTTTTTGTTTGTCCTAAAAGATCAAAAGTCTGTGGGTCTTCAGAGATGTCAGGATATTCTTGAACAACAACCATTCCAGGTTCTGCCTTGTGTAATGTGGGCAGTACAGCCTTGCAGTATGAAAATGGCTCCTGTTTTTTGGTCAGCAGAGCCCTGTGGATATTCTGACTATGAGCATATGATGAATTATTCTATGGGAAATAACAAATGTTTTCCTAAAGCCCATATTGGATTTTTAACATGCATCTGCTACTTTACCAACAGCCGCCCACATGCTGCTACAAAATCATAACTTGCACATTTTGGTCTTGGAAGCAAATGTTTCATATAGGCCTTGACTTCTATCTCAGAGTCCCCAAGGATGGTTATAAAATGTCTGCATAATTAATTTTTTTATGAGATACAGCTTCTGTTTGTTTAAATGATACTGAATGTAATAATATCCAGGTGTCTTAAACTCCTATCAATAGTAGCAATGGAGAATTCACAAGTATACAGGCTGAATCCTACAGAAAAGACTGTCACTTGCAGAAATATAGTGAGCAGCCCCTGCTGCAACTGAAACCATTTGCACGAATACTGAGCATCTGGCCACCTGTGGTTGGTGAAAGCTGGAAAGCATTTGGCATCTCTGGGAGAAACAGGCAGGAAAAAATTCTTCATGTCACCTTGCAAAGGTTCAGTCATCAAATCAAACGATACTTTCACAGTTAGCGAAGCCCACATAAAACATGAGTGGCTAAGCTTTTAAAAAATCAGCTCATTCAGTGTTTAAGATCTGTAGATTAGGAACAGAATAGAGCATTATATTTAGGAATTGGCATATACCCCATACTTTAAACAAGGAACAATTGAGAATCTATTCTCCCCTTCGCTTGCCCAATGAAGTGCTGAGTTCTGCTGATCTTGTCATTATAACTGACAATGTCAGCAATGAAAGAAGAGACAAAAACTGTTTCAGCTTTCCAGTCATTTCTGAAGAGACATTCCAGAACAAATCCAAATTTCTTTTGCAAGTTTATGATCACACTGGTTAAGCTTTAAATGACGCTGTGCCAAGCAAATGCCTATCAGTGACTTCTAGACCAGATTCTCATGTCTGAGCCTGACCTAGCTCCATCTGAATACAATGGAGTGACTCCTAATATCCTCCAATTAGTGGGATTTTTTTCTGATTTACCTCAGAAGTATTCTTGCTAAAGTACAGGGGGAGTAGCTTTAAGCTGTTAGTGTCTGTTGTGTGAAGCCACACAACTACGTTGTCTTCCAGAGTCATCCAGAACTTAAACGATTACAGCAAAGACAGGAGTCTGGCTGTACAATCTGTAGTGCAGTAAAAGAGGCTAAAGGGTAAAGGTTAGAAGAGAAATGTGTTAGTTCTTCAGCTCTCAGTTATGAATAAATCCAGGGACTTTTACTGCCTGGTTAATAAGAATGCTTCTATTTGGGGAAGGATGGGGATACGTATTCTAAATTATTTTAATCTAAGGACTGGTAAGTTGTGTGAGCTGATCCTATTATTGCAAACATGTTTAAAAGTAAAATAAAAACACACGATAAATAACATAAAATTTCAAAGAGGGGTAGGAAGAGAGAGAGGACATTACAGGATAGTTTCTTAACTCTGTTTATCTGTTTTTCCTTTTCTTGAGTTTATTACCCCATGGGTCTGTTTACATTTTTTATTTTTATTTTTTTATGTTTTTCTGTAAATTTTAATTTATAGTGTTGCATTTAGGTAATGAGTGTAATTACATCTAATTGTAGTTACACCACTGAAGCTTGTAATTACAGAATTATGATGTATAATGACATCCATGTTAAATTTATGGGGGAAAATGTAAATGAAGACCATGGCAAATACATTTAAAAAATGAAAACATATTGAAACAAACAAACAAAACCCCCAAAAAAGAAACAAAAACAAAAAAAGGA
>VXAL01003267.1:0-42639 GCA_013399475.1 Chauna torquata | reverse complement strand
AAACACCAGAAATTGCTGTCTTCATTACCCAATTGGAAGAAAGCTTTAATCAAAGACACAGACAGTAATTTTTGAAGTTGATTTTGCTGTTGTGAACACATCATTAATTTTATAACTGAGATCCGACTGAAAGATTAAAATTTTTCTAGTCCTGCTATAGATAGGATAGCAGCTAGATACACAGATGTGTAGCACCTGTAGGCCTTGACAGAGATGCTTGAATATACTNTCTTTGTTTCCAGGGACTCCGTGGTTTTGATCTCAAGAAGGTGAAAGACAGAATCAAGTGACTCACTGAGTTGCTTTGTGTTGAAGGCTGAATGTCGGACTGCAATGAGCATCTCTTAGTAGATTCATAGACTCTCAGGCATCACGCGGGGTACTGAAGTATTTGTGCAGTATTTGTGTAGTACAGGCATTTGGGAGGGCCACCGTATAAAACTTTTCACCAGTCAGTCTGTAGAATTCCTCCCAAGGAGAGTCCAGAACATAAGCTGCTTCAGGTGATGTTGCAGGACTTCAAATAATCTAAGTAAGGGAACTCTGGAAATTGTGGTTAATATTCTATGAAAAGGAATTGCATTGCCTTTTCCAGTTCATCTTGGGCACACTGTGAATACTAATGGACGATCCCTTAATTATTCTGGAGACTCATGTTTATATTGCCCTAACTGATTTATGCTTGGTATGAGTGAGAAAGGAGACAGGCCTTTTTATGATAGAAAATATTCACTGCAGGCTTTCCTGAGGTCTTGAGAACAAAGTGCAGTAGGCAAGAGTTGGGAAAATCCTGACTTTTGGCACATCAGGGTGAAAAACCCAAAAGGTTCTAACTATCCTGTGTTGGTAGCTAATCCTTTTAGAAAGCAATGACAGTTGCTTGCAGTCTTCTAAAGGAAGCTGATCTGGCCCAATTCCACCTTCAAACAACTCCTCTTCTATTGTCTCCTGAGAGCCTCTTTTGCCTCATCAGTGCAAGGTCAACGTTTGACCTTGCAGTGAGTTATCTTGTGACAGATAATTCTGTTCACAGTGCATTCTTTCTGCAGTACAGCCTTGTCAATAGCCTCCTCTTTGAAAAAATGCTTCCCGGGATTCATTTTGCAATCGCCACCCCATTTATAAATGGGCTTTTTCAGGCAGATGATGGCTGTGCTGAATTCAAGCAGTCAAACCACATCACTTGTAACACGAAAGGGACGTTCCTCGATAGGCTGGATTTCTGGACTTGTTTATTAAAACACAAGACTTAAATGCTAGACTCCACTTCCCCTCACAATTTCTTTATGCCCTTCCCCTCTTCTCCATTTCTGTCATTCAGAGTAGCAGCCGCCTTTACATAACTGCCAGCAGCACTCATTTTCCAACTGTACAAATGAAATGAAACCACAGAGCATAGTTGAACCACAGGCGTGATTAAATATATTATAAACTACCAAGAATAGGAGGAACATGCCATGAAGGCATCATCTATCACAATGTATGTGGGGGGAAGGAATCTGTCAACTCATTCTATGCTATAACTGTGATAAATTGGTACTTACTTACACATGTGCATGCATATAGCTGTTTAGTCTCAATTTCTTTGTAAATAGATGGGAGAAAAGCTAAAGACCTGTGAAGACCTCTCAAGCTATTGCTATGAAGTTAGCAGATTCTTGTCTGAAAGTAGTTTTCTTGCAAATGAAGTCTGAAGGCAGTTTCTGTTTGACTGAAATACCACAATGGAGAACAAATGAATGACACATTTAATTACATCTGTGGAATTAAATAAAACACACTGCTAGAGCATATGCATAAGGGTTGGAGCTGAGTTTTGTTTTCTGAGAAATAAATTGGTTTATTTATTATTCATAAACAAAATGTCACACAAAATGGTGTTTGCTGTATCTGGGTTCTTTGTCTTTAGCATCTCTCTGAAACCAGATTTGTTGAGAGAGCATTTGTCTGTTGATGTTTTCAGGAGACACTTTCTGAGCAGCCCTTAGATACTAGATAGTGGCTCTCAATTTTCCATTTACACATTTTTTTTATATAAAATATGCGTGCATGTGTGCATGCCATCTACCAGAAAGTTATTTCATAAGGCAGAGCAAAATATTAATGCAAGAATTGGAAAAATTGATCATAGATTGCTGTAAATGGCTATGTGATCTACTTGAGTGGTGCACAGGACAGGTAGGGATCAGCCACTGAGGACGTGTGAGCACAGTTAAAACAATCTTAGGCTTCTGTTTAGGAGTATTCTTGTCCTTGTCCGTTATAAGCATGGGATCTGGAGTTGTTTTGCTTGCCTCCACCTCAACACTCAGTGGGAGTATGATAGGAAAACCAAAGTAGCAGGACAGCCATTTGTTATTTGTGGTGCTTTGTCTGTGCAGCGACCCCATGCTTAAGGATGCAGAGCAGTTGAGTCTGCCCAGGTTCTTTTGGAAACAAGATGGTTGGAGTGGAAGATTATCAAAATCCCCGTGAAAGGAAATGGAATAAGTGCCTATCATTCAGCTGGTCGGTCTCTCCTTGAAAACAACATCCCTCTCCTAGGGGTTGTCTGTGATTTCCTCTTGCTAGCTGTTAATTTCTGTACTCTTTGTAACAATATGCTGTTTCACAGAACTGAGTATCTGTGGTGAATTATGTATCTATTGTACTGTTTCATTGCAGATGACTTTTGTTTAGTCAGGTGTTAGGCGACAGTATAAAGCTACCATGTTTAAATTCAGTGAGGAGTATGTGGGCACCAGGCTATCTTCTGATGTGTGTTGCTTGAATCTAGGTGGGCTGTTAATTGAGAAACAGTAAGTCAAACATGCTGAAGTTGTAGTCAGAAACGAGCTAAAGGGAACCATGGTAAAAAGCAGTTGGAAAAGCAAACACCACTGCTTCTGTGCCTACTATGAAGGGAGGAAGGGAAGTTCCTTTGGAAGAAGAGAAAAAAGGGTGAGGTTGCACCTGGATGTGTTCCTTTTTGAATCTAGCTGAATGAAGAGCTCAAGCTGTGGTTGAGAGACACGGAGAAACAAGCAGACCCAAAAAGAACTGTATGAGATCTTACAGTAAAAGAAAAGCCTTAGGGCAATTGTAAAATACTACACTGTCATTCTCACTGAACCCTGGGCTCCCTGAGATGATGCAGTATGGACCTTCTGCTTGCCTGTCTCAGTAGGAGTGGGAACTGCAGCCTCAGAAAGTCACTGGGAAGGATTAGTGTTGACTGCAGGAAAATAAACAATGTTTTCTGTTCTTTTATTTCCAAACCTGCATATCTGAGGAAGGAGGAGGCAGAGGAGGAAAACGCCAGGACTGATTCCTTTCTCCTCTCTGCTTTTCTTCCCATCTCTTCCTGTAATCCACTGTATCCTAGCAGCCAGGCTGCAGGTAAAACAAGTGGAGCCAAAGCTCCAGAGGGAAAAGTAAGATATGACCATTTAAATACCAGAGATGTGTTCTGGTTAGTAATGCTCAGTTACGTGGTACAAAAAATGTGAATAGGTAAGCTGTTGTTGGTTGGATGTTAGCCACCACTGCCAATCTTTGAATTTAACCATATTGCCTGTTTTAGGACAACACGTCATAGCCATAGTCTACAAATGGAAAAGCAAAAGAAAACATTTTTGAACTTGTGTCANTCTCGTTAATAAAGTTGAATTTGGTATATAATAATTTTTCATTTATAACAAAACAAGGTTTTTCTGTAAATGAAGAAGTTTTGCTCAGATGGCTACAAAACATATTTGACATGTCAAGCTCGACATGGTGCTGATACTGTCTAGGAGAAAATCCAAAGTACGTTGAAGTTGATTGTGGAGTTTTCAATACACTCACTGACTGGTTAGGACCCTGACAGATATGTTTTCTTTGGCTGACTTTCAGAAGCAGTTAACTAATGTCATTAATGCAATTTGATGTAACCTATGTTACCTTTGAGTGAACGTTGATGTGAAATTTGGCAAGAGTAAAATATCATGAATTAGTTGCATAAAGACCAGGAACCAATAAAAATCGAATTTCCAGTACACATTTCACGTGGCTGATCAAAAGGCAATTACAAAATCTATGGAAAGATATAAAACTGAAAATGCAAGTTGAAGTAGGAGAAATGGACAGAAAATCAGTGAGACCATGTGGAAATTTTTCTTGCGTCTCTGTGAATTTAAATTAGAATGCCTTTAGAATATAATCTTGTGATTTCTCCACCACTTGCACAAAAATTGACAATTTAAGTGTTATGTCTAGAGCAAGGTAATATTTTCTTCATACCTGTCCACCATGTGACCACAGTTACCTGTTCCATTTTTATTGGCGATTTTCTGCAAAAAGGGTGGCTTGTTCCCTTTGGGTATTTTGTCCAAGAATAATTATTTATGCGGAAACTAGGGAAATAGAGACTAGGGAACATTTTCAATTCTTTAAGTAAAAGTCACTAAGTACATATGATCCATTTTAAAAATCAATTTTCTTTCATTCAGGGTTTCTTGTACTCTAGACAATTGCTTTTTTTGTCATGATGGCTTGGATGACTTAAGGCTAACAAATCTTTCAAAATGACAAGGTGTACTTGGTGCTCTGAGAACATAAAATGGGTTCTGTCTATCAGGGTCTTTAGAGAGTTATATATATGGTGGAACTCATGTCAGAATTTATCTTGGTCAAAGCTAATATTAAAATAACTGTCAGATTCCAGGCACTTCTACTGTATTGGAAACTGTTGCGATTGGTTAGCATAGTCATGTTTACTGATGTCAACTTGTGATGGATTTTGTGAGTAAACTGAGGAAGAAAAATATATAATATCTATTATAACAGACATCCACATTTCAGTGAACTATGAGAAAGTACCTATGGGTAAAGTGTGTTATCTCTTAAAGTGTTGCTAGTCACAGCAATGTGTGTGAAATATAAATGTTCTTTTTGTACTGTAATACTTGCAGTGAATTTCCCTGGAGGAAAAAAATAACTGTGTAGTCATGAACCAGAAAATAGTTTTCTTGTTTGATAGATGTGTCAAGTTCCACCCGGTAACTAAGATGAGGGTGGATGTGAATCGCAAACTTTCCTGTTCCACGTGTTTTGTAGCATAAATTTGATGTAGCCACAGTTGTCAGAGAAGTCCCCTCATGTGTTGCCTCATTTAAGCTATGTGGAATGAGGGCCCCTGAATTCAGTTCCAGTACTGACCTGGAAACTGATGAGGGTAAGAGTCAGAGAACGTGGGGAAAAACAGATACTCAAAGGAAGTTTGCAAGATGCAGAATGAGAATTGGAGCTTTGTTTCATTGGCTACCAGAGACCAGTTCAGACTAGAAAATGAAAACATTTTCACTTGGAATCTGCTTCTCAGCTTATTAAAGAGAATGAAGTAGTTTCACTTTCCAGTGTGCATGAAAAAGCAGTTTGAATGTGAGAATGTCATGCAAACACAGGAGTGTTACACCAGTAGCCCATGTATCAATATGATTGCATGTAATACTTGGATTTACTTTCTTCCTTTATGTAATTCTTACATCAACTGGCTAAATCTTTTACATACCAGCAAGGAAGAAACTTATTTACGTTATCATATATATCATTGTGGAGAGCTGCCTTTTCTTGTGTTCATTAAAATGAATTAAAGTCATATTAAAGTTAGAATCCATATTCACAATTACATTCTCAACATAGATTACCTTCGTCAACACTGAAGCATGTTCAATTTCAGAGGAAACATAATTCCAGCAATACCCGAAGTCCCTTTTAGAAAATGTATATAGGAGTAGGATGTTGCATTTGGCAGCTGTGTTTGAACTTCAGCATAGGAGGTAACTAAAGAGATGTTAATGCAGTGAGAATATGATTTTGTTGTGAAAAGGTTTCACTGTGTTCATCCCTACTGACTTTATAGAGGTGCCCATACAGCACTGGTGGAAGGATTGTTTTAGCCTCTTGTGGCTGTTGGATGCTAAACTGTTTGGTTTTCAACAGACAGGAGTCTTTGGAACTCAGCACCTATCAGAGCTGGGAATGACACAGTGAATCTCCTGCATCAATTTTGAAAACCTTCACTGTGGTGAAGAGTGGCAAGGCTTTTGTGCCAATGAAGTACTGCAAAATACATGCCTGGGGAAGCAACACAGAGCATACGCCCATATCTAGGTATAATCATACATCAGAAAGATTTTGCAGGATAGTGAATAATGCAGCTATGAAGGATTTCTTCTACATTGAGATTCTTTTTGAATGAAACTGGCAGAGCGACAGACACATGAATGGCAGTTCCTCAGGCACTGTGTTTTGTGGAAAGGATGTGTAAGGTTTCTGAGACTACTTTCTGTGCTGAAGTGTTTGTGTAAGTGGGGACATGAATTCAAGTACTGCATGAGCATCTTTTGCACCTTTTTTCCCAGCACATTTCCAGTAGTTCAGTCCCGTGCTTTTTGGGTGTTGAAGCTGCACCTTTCTTCAAATGGAAACTAACAGGGGAGGGTTTATTCCCTTCTGTTTTTAGAGAAACTTTTACTTCCTTTCTTCCTCTCTTTGTTTTTCTTTCTCTTCATAATGGGGAGATGAGTAAGAGTGTCAGAGAAGCCCACCAGAGGTGATCCTACCCACAAAGATGTTCGAGAGCCGTGTCTAGACATTTGTAATCCTGTGCAGTCTCCTGCAACAGTTTTGTTCTCATGATAGTTTTGTTCAGTTTTGAGATTCAATTTCTTAATGTTTCCAAGCTCTTTCCAGCTTCCATGTTTGAAATATAACATGAGTTTATAACTTCACAACTAGTACCAGCTGGCAGATGTGAGAGCATTAAAGGGGAGGGTTCCTCGCTGCCTGGGTTGTTGCATTTCCTCTGCAATATAGAACTTTTGTAGGCTTGAAATGTGGCTTCCTGACATTCTTTTCTTCTGGTGTTGTTCATGATCTTTCTTTTGCTAGGATGAGGAAGATAAGTTGTATTTTTCATAAAAAAATTATATTCAGAGGTTTGGCTCTCTTTAAGATGTGCACATGGATGAGTTTGCTGATTTGAGATCTTAGTATCTACTTTTTAAAAGGAATTTTGGCACTTAGAGCAGAATTAGAACTTCAAATATATTGATTCTAAAATTATTTTAAGATACCCGTTTTTTTTTTTTTTAGGTGACATTTTAATATATCTTTTGGTACTGCATTTTTGAGTTGTCTATCTTTAAGTTGTCTTTAATGTTTTAACACTTCTGCTATAAATGCCACCATAATCTGATTTGTATAATGAATTAATTGCTGATTGCTAGTAATTGTTAATAATAATAATAAAAAAAATCTGTTAATTACCCTGTGGTAAGAACTCTGTACGAAGAGCAGAATTCCAGTTCTTGCTTAGTTCCATCTTTCACTTCGTTCTGATCATTCATCTTGGAAAGTGCAGTCCTCTCTTTCATGGGAGAAGTCTCCTCTCTTTTTGATAGGAAGCTATGCCAATGTGACCTGTCATGAAGAGACACATGTTCCAGGAGAGTGTTTGCCTCCAGAGGGAGTTCTGTGCTTTTGCCATTTTATAAAAGTACACTCTTAAATGTTGGAACATGTATTGCCTTAAATTAGTATGAAATTGATCTGGTCTTAGAATGGGTCAGGAAGAAAAACATGAGCACAGAAATACATTATCAGTGAATTCAGCAATCTTAATTGGTAAACAATAGAGCTGTAACTACTTTATTTTGATTATATTCACTAACAGAGTAATTATCATTTTAATTGATATGTATGAACAGGTGCTTACACTGAAAGCAGTTTCAAACTGGGATGCGTTATGCTTGAAAAGTAGCTTGGGTGATTGTTCTCATTAGCCAAACAGATGGCTGGACGTTTGCTTGCCATTTTATGGAGGCAGAATTATAATCTGACAATATTTTACATAGTGTGAAGTATTTATAAATCAATAAAAGATGAAATTTATGCTCAGTATTAGTGTAGAGTAAACGCAACTCACATGCTTGAGAATGGCATCTCCCTGATAAATATCAAACTACTGTTCTAATTAACTCTTTTGGCGGGTTTACTTTCAAGTGCAATGAGGCTAGATCATTGACATGCTCAGGAGTATGTGGAAAAAGACCTTATTTTATATGATGGATTTTAGTGCCCTTCTCTGGACACCATACGTTTGATTTTGGAAACTTCCATTTTATGTCAAGATAAGTGAGTGAGCTTTTTGCTCCAAAAAGAAATTGAGAGAGAAATACTCTGCAAGGAAGAAACGAAGGCAATCACCTTGAATTTTGGAGTGACAGAACAGGAGTGTTCAGGTTGTCTTTTCGTATTCCCATGAGTTACATAGACACTGGGCTAATAAATGTTCCTCGGTGTACAGCTTTTCTTGTTTTGATTCTGGATCCAGAAGTCCTTTTCTAATGAGAGACTCCCTGAACCTTGTAAGGTCTCCTGAGAAGTCTGGCTTCCAACCAAAACGAATCAACACCTAAAACAATAAATCCAAGAAACCCGCATCAGAGTATTCTTAACAGAGTTTGCTTGGGACTTTTTATTTTTATAGTTACAAGGTATTTTAGGTAAAGCTGGTGTGGTGGTGGCCAAGCACCTGCTCAGTCTTTTAGGTATCATCTCCTGCTATGAAATTCTGCACCAGAATGAATCCTCTTTACTTGGCACAGTAATACTTTCCAGAATGTCGACTGCAGTATCTGAAAGAGAAACAGATGACCAGCTTGAGGGATCAGCAATATCTCTTCACAGACTTAAGAGTGCTTGAGGATTGCTATGCTTTAATGTAATGTTCCTGTTAATAAATGTCAAAGAAAAAAAGAATTATGAAACTAAGAATTAAGAAGCATAAATAGAAAAATTAGAAAAAATTGTTCATATTACATTATTACAGAAAATATTCTAAGGTAGTGGTAACCTCTTTTTTTTTTTTTTACATTCAAATGCCATAAAAACTCACATATTTAATTCTGAATTATGGCTTCAAACCTGGAAACAGATTTGGGGGTTTGGAGGTGGCTTCTGCTTAGCACTGGCACTGAAACCAAGCTGTAGCTGCCTGTCCATTTTACCTTCCCCTTTTTGTGCCTCCATAACTGCATGGCAGGCCTTATTATTTTGGGCTTTATTTCAGGCTTTATGCCATCCTTGGGATCCAGATGACCCTGCAGCCACACGAATAGCCGTGCTGGCACAAAGGCTTACAGTGTCATGGTCGAGGTGCGCCACTTGGGACTAGGCGAAAGCAGGACTTTTCTCGGTAACAGCAACGGCCTTCACTGCCTTAAAACGCTTAATCTCCTGCTGTACCTGGAGGCCCTCGGGTGCCAGGCGGGGTGGTGTCCCAGCCGGGGAGCCCTCCCTGCGGCACGCGCAGTGTGTTGAGAGGAGCTGCAGCGTGCTGTCCCTGTTGTACCTGGCGTTACTCAGTGCAGTAAGCAGCTATGGTGGTACTGTCGGATGGTACTGAGCTGAATAAAAATGATTTTTAGCACTTCCTTATTTTCCTCCTGTATGGGGCAATGTCCCAAGCGTACAGCTTCCAATGGTTGTTATAGCTGCGCTTGTACAATCAAACTTTCAGAAAGTCTGGATTTTGGCTAAGGATTGGAAGCTAAGATGCAGAATCTTTCACTCTAGACAGACTATACTGCACATTGCATCTAAAATAAGTTGTCTCCTCCTTGGTCCTACGGGGCTGAGAGGTGAGGCATTTCATGCTAGGCACTGAAGACATTTTTGGTGCTGAACAGCATTCCTCTTCGGTTGTTAGTGCCAGGGGCTTCAGAACAGTACATAACATCAACAGATTTTCTCATGTTTTAGCCATATCGTTCTGCAAACCAAAGACAAGGCAAAAGACAAAGCTAAAAAAGAGTTGTTTCAGTCAAAATATGATGAACAGCACACTTTTCTAAAACTCAGTTACAAATCTTTCTGTCAACAAACTGAAATCGCTTGGCCTTCCAAAGAGGATGGTCACCATGGTAACAAAATATACCAGATACTTCATTCTCCCCAAACCTTTATTCCTGTCATACGTGGAGTGGGAGCCCGTCCTTCTTCTACTGAGGGAACAGGAGAAATATTTTCATCTGTGCTTGTTATCTGCTGAAAGATCTTTGCCAGCTTGCACAGTACTGGAAAACAGTCGATAGGGCAGGTGTTCCTGCAGAGCGTCTGCGTGTGCAGAGAGACTCACTTGAGTACAAGTCGAGACCCAACTCGGTAAAGCATTGAAATGGTCCATAAAGGCTGATGAATTGCCAGGGGAGGTGAGAGGAGGAGGGATGGGGAAGTGAATGTTTGGTACTGCTGTTATACGAGTGCTGGAAGATAAAAGCAAACTTTCTCCAAAGCTAGTTATCTTTATTTCCCATGGCGAATTTATCATCTTTCAAGGGCCCGGAGCTCATAAACACGCACCTGGCTCTCGAGTTGCAATTTGCGTATTGAAACCTCATATTGTAAGGCTGCTGTACTGGAATAGGCAAAGTTGTTTTACTGTTATTGTAGATGCAGTCAGTTCTTTCTTAATTTAATTTTATAAGCGTCCCCCCTTTTTTTGTCTGCAGCTCTGATAGGCCATCTGCAGCAGTTTTGTTTTCCTTCTCTTGCCTTTATCAGCTCCACATTGTACAGTAGCTCTACGCTTCAGAATTCAGTTATCCTAGAGAATATGAGGAACCAGAATGAGTCAGTTCAAACTGAAAATGGATCTGGAGCTAAGTTCCACATCCAAGGCTGTACCCAAGGAAAAAGAGTAGGTTTGTGGACTTTAGCCTGGTTTCACTTGATGTACTTCAAAAGTCTCTCACAAGAGCAAGGCACAAAGCTGGAGCAAAATTGTTGAAAAATTTAGTTGCTGCTTCCTTCCTTCCGCTTCTCCCTAGTTACTCTTCTCTCTTACTGCTTTAGGGAGGGGCTTCTGTTCTCAAAACTATTTCCTAAGGGTGTTCTCTGCTTGGCCTCAAGAGAAAGTTGGAAATAATCCCTGATGGTGTTATTATATCATGATTNTGTGTATCATATATATTTTTTTGGGGAAACATTTTAATGTCAGAAGACTTTGATTAAGAGAACCAGTTTCTAAAAGCATCCAAACTGATGCTTTTGACCTTCCCTCTGACTTCGCCCTTCTCTAGCCATTGCCTTTAAAGGAGATTTGTGTAAATGAGTACTTTAATTTCCAAGTTCAGAAATGGTTTTGCAAAGCAGCATTGTTTCAAAGTTAGTTTTGGAGGATTTTTTCCTAAATCCATCCTATGTGCAATGTTTTGACTGAAGCCAATGGATTTACCATAAAAATAAACCTGAGCTCTTCTTCTTGTATAACATAATCTTCATTATTGGTCCTATCCTATTCTTCGTAGTGAGATGTAATGTGATTTTTTTTTTTAATGTGATTCTGTGACGAAAAGTTGATCTTGAGATTTCTCGTGTGTAGTCCTTAATTGTAATTTGGACCTTAAATTGTTGAGTATGGTATTTCAGTATTTCTATTTCAGTATGGTATTTTAAATTTTCACCAAAGGTTTAAAAAAGAAAATAAGGATGCAGATATATAATCACCTGTAAGTTGGCTTCTGTTTTAAGATGAGAAACTAAATGTTAACTGTGTCAACTATGTTGACATAGTAAAACCGATCACTTAGAAAGGAAGTTCAGATAATTCCATTCCAATATTCAGCTGAAACACAAAAATCAAAAGTTCTGAACATATTAAGAAGGGATGTGTCCCAACTCTTGCCTATCATTCCTGTGCTTTGCCCTCCCTGGTGATAGATTGCTACTACCACTTTACTTCTAAAGGAAGCATTGTGGGGTTTAGGAAGCTGCTCATTTGACATGCTGCTAAGGGCGTTTAGGATGCTCTTTCAACTATATGCTTGATTCCCATAGTTCTTTAAAGTAATCAACAAGACCTGGATGAAATAGGTAATACTATAGAACAGGCTTATTATTTGGCCATATAGGTCAGTAAAAATGAGAACACCTTTCATATCCTTAGTCTTTAAACTTTTCAGAGTGCACTGGAACAATTTCTGCATAGATGAAAGTATCCACATCTTGTAAGAAAATCCTTTGGGACTGTCTGTTAGATTATTTTCACTTTACTTTCTGTTTCCAGATAGTATCAATCTAGATACAGCGTCCTCTAACTGATTCATTATTTGAGTAATTAAGTAAAGTTCCTGATGCATGTTGTTGTATTCTTTTTGTATTCTGAAGTTTATGCTCTCATGATTATTTTCATTTAAAGATATGCTTTCTGCTAATGAGATAGTATTTCTAGTGGAATTACTGTTTTAATATATTAAGATTTGCTTTCTTCCCCATGTCATTCTAATTAAAAGTAGACTATCTAAACTCTTTCTGGAAAATGTACAATAAAATTTGAACAGGTTTAAGAAAGTAAAGTATAGGAAAATAATTTCTTTGTTCTTTTATTGCTAGCAGGTGACAGTAATCTGGTGAGACTGTTATATGTGGTACAGCATAGTGATGTTCACAACAGAAAGCAAAATGCCAAAACTTTAAACTGCCTATGGTGTCACTGTTACCAGAATGTCACAGATTTTTTCCCCATTTATATTAAAAGTATACATTAAGAAAAAAATAGATCAAATATCATCTCAGATTATAATGTCTAATCTTGTACAGTAACTTTTCAACTATGCAGTACCTGAAGGTTAGAAATAGTTGATGGAAACCTATCTTGGCTTGCATCAAATAAAATCTGATTTCCTGTAAAATTACTGGCCAAATAGACTGCTTAGGTCTATGGATGTGAATGAATGGCACATATGATACCAAGCATTTGAATAAAGAAATTTCAGTTTAATATACCTTTTTTTTTGTGGGGTGTGAAAAAGTACTTAACGTGTGATTATCTGCCTAGAAGAAGTAGTTGAGGTATATACATCACCAGGAAAATTTTGCATTTTAAAACACAGCTTCGTGTTTAAGCACTGGGCGAGGGTGATGTGGGATCTTTGTTGGCTGACTGGCTTAGTGAGATGACTTTAAACAAACATCAAAGGATCACAGGAGCAAAATACCAGCAACCTGGACAAGTGTATAAAGCTGAGAAGTCATTATCCCGCAGCACAGGGAGCAAATCGTTTTGGTAATTTGCAGCAGATGATGAAATCAGGAATCTGGTGAGATGTTTTTTAGTGAATGATTTTATAATAACACAATACAAGATTTAGTATACTGTAAAGTTTAAATAAGTAGGGGGTTTAAATTGTTTAAATTGTGGGGGTTAAAAAAGTAGTGGATGCTCAGCACGGTCTTGGAATTTGCTAGGTTCATTAACTGATAAGCCTTTTTTTATTGACTTAATGTTGATAGGGACAGTGTGGAAAGAGGGAAATTATTCCAGCATCCTCCAATCTGCTCAAAACAAATCTGATGCTGAGGAAGTTAGGTTGGGTGAGAACTGCTGAAGGGACAGAGCTCAGGATAGTTAGAAAAGGAAAGAAAAAGAAAAAAAAGTTTTAAGAAGGCAGACATAAAACTTTAAAATCTCATGGGGAAGGTGACCTGCTTTCAGATAGGTGACATTAACAGCAGAATTCAAAATTATCCCTGTGTGGAAGAAGGATAGCAGAGGAAGATTGTTAAAACCAACTTGGCTAAATCATGAGCCCTCCACTGGCTTTAAGTAGAAAATGAGGAAAATGAGTTGGTTTACTAAGAACAGCGTAAGAGTAGCACTGATTTATAGAGATGTACTTGGAAAACTGGAGCTGAAAATTAGATGCATCTAGCAGGAAACATTAAGGATAGAAGAAATACTTTCACAATTGCATTAGCAGAAAGGGAAGACCAAGAAAAACTTTGGTCCTCCTTATCAACAGAAGGGAGATTTTTCAGCAGATGATGTTAAGAAGGCCGGTATTCTTAATGTCTCTTGAAAGAGAAAAGTCTTCATTAAAATGATCAAGTCTAAACAAAAGGGTAGCAAAATTAATACTAATAAAAAAATGGGTGAGATATCTCCCAGCTTGGGAAAGAAGGTTGTACTTTGCACTAAAGATTTTGATTGTAAACATGTGATACAATGTTTAAAAGCTGCTTGAATGAACCTCAGACCAGCAGTAGCTTTCCTTTGGGAACCTATGGAGGGTGGATAAAGCTGAAAGAAGACGCAGGTTAGCCCATCTTTAAAAGAAGCTAAGGAGGAGAAGGAGAAAGGAATTATTAATTTGGGCAGCTCAGTTCCTACACACAGTTTTGAAACACACAAGCTGTTTGTAAACACCTGCAATTTGAGGAGAAGATAAGTCGCTGCCAATCAGGTCAAGCAAGTCTGATTTTCTTCTATGTGAGGAAGAGAAGGCCTTGTATGCAGTGTAGAAGGAGTACTGCTCTGTGTCTTGGCTTTATTAAAACTTTTACCAGTCTTACATTTCTCTTGCAAGCTAGAGAAATGGTCTTGGTAGACCTAAGGGGTAATTGCAAAGATCAAAAAAATTAAAATGAAGAATTAATCAATAAATGCTGTGTGTGCATATTGGTTAATTTGTCGTGCCTTCAACATCTGTATTTTTCCTGAAGGAGGAAACCAACACAAACATATGTATATATGTTTGTGATAACATTGCTTTTTTTTTTTTTTTTTTCTCCCCCTCTTCTTTCATCTTCATAATTTTAGAATTTGAAAAGAACATCCCTAGGGTCATAAGGTTATACTGTGTCATGAGCACACTGCTTCTAAGTTCAAGTTACTGGTCCAAGTGTTCAAATGAGTAAAAGAGTGTTTTTCCAAAGAAATTCTCTTCAAGGCAAGCCCAAACAGAACTACGATACTCTGGATGTTTGTGAAATGCAAACTTCAGGGTTAGCTTTTTGCATCTCAGAATTTTGACTTGTCAGATCTATGGTCACTTGCACTGTAGTCACTTGAAGCTACCATTTTTGTGTTACAGCTAATTCATATATTTATTCAATATTTCAAAGGAACTTAAACATGTTTCTTTATGTTGGAAGAAATTATGGTTGGATTGGATGTTTCTCATCCAAATGCTTTTGAACAATCTTTCTGGTAAGATCAGTGATTAAAAACTAACATCTTTCAGGAAATGAATTTTTAAAATCAATTCCTGGATTTCTCTTTTGTACAGTTGCATCATATAGCAATGTCAGTATTAACCCATCATGTGAAATAATGGCAAGTGTTTTGAGATAACAATTAAAATTAAATTATTTTTGGCACAATTGTAAACCTTACTTTGCTAAACTTCAGAAATAAACAGACTTCAAATCAGAATGACAAGAAAAAAATCCCTTTGCACACTGAAATGGTACATCTCTGGTAGAGCGCCTTATCCGGTAGTGGTATGTACGTTAGATATATACATAGATATAACTTTCATCTTTCAATATTAACTTCATTTTTTCTGATTTTTGTTGTTGTTTTGTTTTTGAGGTTATTTTGCACTCGGATAACTCTCACTAACTTAAGCTTCATGTCTTGTGATAACAGTACAAAAATATTATGTCTTCAACACATCACAGGAAGTTTTTTATGATTAGAAAGGTGCTACAGTCTTTTTCTCACATTTTGCCATCCCTTCTCCTCCTCTGTCACTTTGTCAGGAGTCTTGTTTAGCAGTTCTTGTCTAGTTTCTAATTCTGGCTTGCTAAAGAAAACGTTGTGTTTTTTTCCCTCTGTGGTTTCACATCTTACTGGGAATCATGCACCATTCATTATGGTATCCATCCCTAAAAAATCTGTAATTTGCCAAGAAACATTATCTTTTGTATCACTCTTCAGATACACTTTGTCCTTCCTCTCCTTTTGAGATTCTGTCTTTATCTTTCGATCTGTTGGTTGAAATAGTTGATAGTAAGAAAGCAACAAACGAACCTGTTTACAAAGAGGTCCCAGAAAGCCTTTTGTTCTGTTTATGCCATTGTGCTTGCCAAGCACAAAAAAGGACTGGGAAAAAAATTGTCAACAGCCTTGAGGAATTTCTTACCTTCTGCTCAATAAAACAGCTAAAAAAGCCTTTTTTTTTTTTTTTAACACTCTAACATATAGTCCTTATAATAGAAGTTAGTTTTCTTTTAACAATCTAGAGAAATTATTGATTTGACAGAATCAAGAGGACCACTGACTCCAAAGTAAAGGTCACTGTTTTACTTCAAGAAATTACCAAGAGTAATGCAGCAAGAACTCCATCAAATTCTCTATCAGTCCTAATATCTCTACATCAGCAGCTTTGGAGATTTAGAGAGAAAAAGCTTGTAAAGAAGATAAATTTCCTTCTGTCTTTTTATTTAATTCTGTTTTAATTGCATTATAAACCTAGCTCATAGTCAGGCTTGTGTTGCTTAGAATATAAAAAGTGACATGAACATGAACGTTCTCAGCAGGAAGCTTGACGTACGAGACCATGGAAAGGTCCATGTGGTCAGTACCTCTTCTTTCCTTTTCTTCAGAATTGTTCATGGGAAGGGAAGGAGTTGCAGGGCAAAAGAATGTTCAGAGAGTCTCTTCTCTGCTCTATTTCCTGAGGTCTCATGGTGCCTTGTGATGTAGAAGCATCGCATGCATTTTGTGGCCAAAATACAGGTGTTTTTCCTTTTGAGACCAAAAAAGACAATTTTGTCACAGTGCAGGCAAATTTACTGTCACATGCTGAGCACTGGGTCAAGACAAGTGGGAGGCCCAGGGTACTCTGTGAATGAGGGTATGGGATGGGGAAGACATTCCTTTACGTTTTATAAGCAGGAAATAAATGATTTTAGCCTCAAATATTCTTGAACCCTGCTGAGGCTGCTAGTGACTAGTCCAGCCTCTAACAGCTTCTGCCAGCTGATGCAGTGTGACTGCATTTCAGGTTATACAAGTCCTGATCACAGTTCCTTGTTGGGCAAATGAGGAAACAGCTCTGCAGGATAAAACCTGCTATCTTTTTTACATTTTGATTTGAATGGGAATTTCTGTAAAATCCATTAGTCAGAACTAAAGCATTGCCATTTATGGTTTGGTGCTATTAATTTAGATGTTTGTGCCAGGTTATTTTGTGAACAGCAGCATTTGAACTTAGCTACTTCTATTCTAAGAAACAGAAAAATAAACTACAGGTACTTTAAACATTACATTAACTGCTAATCAGTGTTAACTTTTTAGTAATGACAATAGATGCAATAAAGTTATCCACCACTAAATTTGACTTCATAAGTGTATAGAACTAGGTATTTAATTTGAGTTTAATAGTATAGTTATCACTTGTGAAATAAATCACTTAGGAACATATATTATAGATATATATTAACCATTGCATGAGAAGTAAATGTCTTACAGCCATTTAACGTGTCGTGATATTTATATATTGTTAGCATACTGTGATTAACATACTACTAAATCCTAAAGGATAACCAATTGAATTAGTTAAGCTGCAGTCCCTTTCTCCCCCCTTGTTACTGCAGCTCTACACTGTCACTGGTTGGCAGTCATTAGTTAGGCCATAAATGTTGCTAGCCTTTTTGCTCATATAGTATCTCTGTGCTGTTTCCCTTCATGTGGCCTTGTTCTGTGCTCTGTATACATGCTTAGGCTGCAAAAAGTGGTTTTGCAAATGCCTGTTAGATGTGGTGTGCATGTGCAAACTGTTACCTGCTGACTGATCACTAAATGTATGCATCGTACATCCACAGTTTTGTATTGGACTTTGCAGTAAATTGGAGTTCCTGAATTCACATGTTGGGGCAGGACTGCTAATTGGGATATATCCCCTTGGAGAGTTAGTAGATGAAGGTATAGTAGGGAATAAAAAGGAGAAAGAAAGATGGAGATTAACCAGTAAGGCTGTATTTCTTAGATCAACAGGAATCTTTTTACTCTCCAAGAGGTAAGGACCTGCTGACAGAAGCTAATTGGCTTTATCTTATTTCAGCAAAAGGTAACATACCCTGTCCCTGCAGACCCAGGAGCTCAGCGGAGGCTGGGGGCCCAAAGTGACTCTCAGCTGTCTCTTTCAGGTGGAGGCACAGCTTTGTGAGCGCTGTGACCCTGCTGAAGAGGCAGGTAGAACAGGAGACATGCTGATCATGTCTTCTGACACCTCCAGGTCAGCACGGGGCCTCTGCTCTGTTGTGCTTCCCGCTAGTACCCTGGAAGTGGCAGTGGCTGGTGACTGGGGCAGCGCTGACCGTCGCAGCCGCCCTGGGGAGCGCAGGCCATACGCTTTGCTCGTGGGCTGCATCCCAGCTGCCCACAGGGTACTGCACGACTTACGAGGCTGTGGAAGTGGCTGGGTTAGGTTGTTCTAACATAAGTGAAAGTGTACACCGTCAGATGCTGTGGTGAGAGCCTTCCCCCATGCTGCGTGGCTGCTTTGCTCTGAAGACGTTTGTGGACCCCAGGTTGGCAGGATGTGATTGGGAGGATGGGAGGACAGCGACGCCTGATGCCTGAACACGCTGCCTGCTCCAGATGGCAACCTGGGAGCTGAGCACAAGTCCAGAGATGAAGTCTGCAGTTACTGGAAAGAAGGAAAAGGGAGAGTGAGGAGGAGGTTAGTGAGAGCTTCCTCCCAGGCAGGGTGGGAGTCGTGGCCAGCAGCTCCTGGGTGCCCCTGGGCGTTCTGTCACTGTGTCTCAGGGACAGGTGCTGTGACGGGGCATTGTATGCGACCCCATCTGGGACTCTGCGTAAGGCCTGTGTTGCGATGTATGATATACATGGATGGCATGCTATCTTGCCACTTCCGTTATTGCCAACTTTGCAGAGTTTTGATGTTTGTTTCTCCCCTCTTTCCTTTATCACTGAAACGGGAATAGATAATTTTCTTTCTCAACCTACTGTCAGTAGTGGGCGATCTACAACTTTATTTCCTCTCTGCCTTTCATTCTGTTATCATCCAGCTGCAAGAAATCTATATCCTTTCTCTGTCTTTTTCTTTATATTCTTTCATGTATTTCCGCTGCTTATTTTCCTTTCTTTATCCTTTTTTTTTTTACAGCCAACACCAATCTTTTTCTTCTATTATTCTTTTTGGCTTAAAACCTTCCTGTCCTCTGAAAGTTCCCAAAGTGATTTTCTTATAGGAGAGTTGAAACTGTTCACTTCTTTTTGTCACCATCATCTCCCTTATATCTTGCGTCCCAACTTCCCTCTGAAATTTTGTTATCTTATACTTACTAGCTTTCAGGTAAGGAGGGATATTTTTCCATACAGTTTTTCCAAGATCAGGAATGGTCTATTCCAGCATGAGGGAAGTCAAGCAAAAGTGGTGGCAGGAAGTCTGCATGGATAAACAAGGAGTTCCTGACAAAACTCAAACACAAAAAGGAAGCATACAAGATGTGGAAGCAGGATCAGGTCACCCACAAGGAATACAGAGACAGTGCCTGAATGTGCAAGGTTGGGGTTAATAAGATATAAATGGCATCTGGAATTGAAGCTGGTGAGAGCAAGGACTGCCTAGCCGGGAGAAGAGGAGGCTTGGAGGGATCTTATTAATGTGTCTAAATTCCTGATGCAGGGGAATAAAGAGGACAGAAGCAGGTTCTTCTCAGCAGTGCTCACTGACAGGACAAGAAGCAATAGGCACAAAATGAAAAATAGGAAATTCATTTTAAAATAAGAAAACCCTTTTTCACTGTAAGAGTTTCTGAACGCTGGGACAGGTTGCCCAGATGGGGCATGGAGTATCCTTGAAGATGCTCAGAACCCCACCATCCACAGTACTGGGCAACCTGCCACCCAGCCTCAGGCATTCTGTGAAATACTAAGGGACCAGATGGGGGTGGGGTGGACAGGCAACAGACCATATTTATGTTAATGTTTATCCTGGAAACTCAAAATGAAAATAAATAAAATTACTTTATAAAACATGCTTAATTTTATGTTCATGGAAGTTTTGCATCAATAATAAAATCTCCAGTTCTTCCCAGTGCTACTACACTGCATCAATATCCCTTGATTTCTGATTCTTGCCTGAAGCTGTAATTTTAATGCTGGAAGATCCATTTTTATTTGTTTCTTGTCTTGCTGAAAAACAGTTTTGAAAGGGGAGTCAGGAAAATAAATAGATCTTAATAGATTTGCAAAATTACATTGTATTTATATTTAATTTTTCTGTATTTGGGATGACCAGCCAATAAAATGGGCTAGTGACAATGCTCTCCAGCAGTCACACTAGTGTTAGAATTGTAGCTGAGTTAGGAATTACATTTGTAACTTGACATTATCACATTTGTCATATCACCATAAGGTCTACTTATGCGTTCATGTGTTTCAGTAACATATATTGATTGGTGTTCTGTGCATTAATGCTGAAGAGAAGAGAGAAAGTTCATTCCATTCCTTTGTGAAGGCAAGATAGCTTCTGGCCCACTGCTGTATCAGTAGAACTAAGGTAATTACCTTAGGTTTTGCCAAGTACAAGCGCATTTATCCTATTTTATGAGGCACCCAAAAATAGCTATTCTAGGCAGTGGAGGAAAAAGTAATTTTAATTTTTAATGCTACAGTGTAAAAGATAAAATAAGCATGTGATTTCCCATTATCCATTTGACATTTTATTTTATTTTATTTTACTTTTAGTTAAGGTGGTGTTTCTAATCTCTTTTGTCTAACTGAAGAAATGGTGATAACATACACACATATTTAGAACGAGACAAGAACCAGACATGACTCTACTGGGGTGAAACTTAAACTTTGAAATCATAGCTGTATCTAAGGTATGAATGATAAGGCTAAAAGAAATTCAAGTGCCTAATTTTTCAGTTTAATTTAATGTAACAACAGAGAATTTTTATGTTCTTTTAAAACAGGGCACTAACAGGAAGAATAAACTGCACAAACAGACTTTTATTAGCTCAGCATAGGGTTGGCTTTGCTCTCTTGTCTTTCATTTCTGAAATTGTTGGCTGCCAGTTTGTCTTATCCTAGGAAAATTTTTTTGATTTATAGGAGTGAATGTTTTCATTGTCTTTTAGAATCAGAAACTTGTACGTGCTGGATTATCATCCCTGACAGAACTAATATGGTTAAGATGTGGAACTTTTCATTTCTCATTTGGAGAGAAAGAGCTTCAGCATTTCTTATGGTATATTGCAGGTATTATAGTAAAGCAATAACAGAAGAACTGCAATGAGAAATGGCATACAGCATAATGAATAAAGTTGACTCAAACCTGACTTACCTTTGTACCAGAATCTTATGTTATTGCTTTAGTAGGTAGGTGGGAACAATATTGACAGAGGCAGAGGAATGACATCTGTTTTACAGATGCTGGAATAAATATGCCACAGAGGATTAAGACAGTCTTTGCCCAAGGTCATGAAATAATTTAGTCAAACAAGTTGGGAGTAAATATGATATCTACTACTCATGTGTTAAAATGTGACAAACCATTCCCTATTTTTTTACATTCATTATTCTTAGGCCTTTCTCCTGTCACTTCAAATCCCTTCTCTATCCATACACTTTTTTTCCTGTAGGCTGTTTGTTTTATGACAGTTTTATGTCCACTTTATTATACTTTGTTACTGTCTTTTCTGAACATGAAATATAAAAATAAATGCAATTGAGCCAGGAAAAAACAAAAAACAAAACAAAACAAAAACGAAGAGAACAACAGTTGCCATTTTGGTGAAATTCTATGAGTTTAATAAAATTAATGAAGATTAATTTTGAAAAGGAATGAAATTGTGAAAATTCTTTAGGCAAACCAAAGTATACTCTCAAGAATTCTTTGATTGTATTCATGTTTTAAAATTTGTATTTTAAACTGCAAGTAAAAATTTTAACATTAACCTTCCCATTTAGAAATTAGATATTAGAAAGTGATACTGTAATAAAGCTTTTGGATTTCAATGGCTCAGCAATCTCAGATGAAAAAAATACTGGAGAGAGTTTGTAGTAGGTGAACTACCATTCTCCTTTCCACTTCCATCGGGCTGCGTTGCCATGCTGAAATATAGCAATAGTGCCAAAGCGTAGGGGAAAGAGACGTGTCCTTCATTAGGTTAAAGGTTGTTGATTTTTTGCACATGAATAAAATAGAGTGAAATCCGTACCAAAATTAGAATAATAGATCTTTAAAGTTTCATTACAGAAAAAGAACGCAGACGCTTGGTATATAACACTAGTAGTAAGAGGTTCCTATAAAGTGGGCTGCTGTTCCTGCTCTTTTTTTTTCCTCTCTCTCATTTTCTTGAATAAATTGTGACTGTCTGAGGGAAAAAAAAAATAAACGTCTTGTTTTGCACTCTGTTATAAAGTGTTTTGTCGTATCAATTTCTCCTTTGTTGTGCTGGCTGCACGGATGATCCTGTTTTTTGCTTTATGACTTGTCTCTACCTGCATTTTATTGGTTTTGGTTGGGTATTTTTTGGAAATCTGTTCAAGTCTTTGTATTTGTCCTTGTACTGGGATAGTTTTCTGGGACAAGATCATTGTTTGCATATGGCATACACTTTTTGCTCAGCAGCATCTTTGATGGTTTGGCCGTGCAGAGACCATATTGACTTTTATGCTTCACAAACTTTGTATGCTATTTTACTTGCAAGTCAGATTTGCAATAGAGAAAATTAAAAACTTTAAAAATATGCTCTCTGATTTCTTTGTGTTGTTTTTATTCTTTAGTTTTATATATTCATAAATTTGGTAAGCATCTGTGTTCTTTTTCTGTAATGAAACATTTCTTATTCTTATTTTGATATGGATTTTACTGTTTTATTCATGCGGAAAAAAATCTTTCAGACTTGGCCATTTTTATTTATTTAATGATTAATATGAAAAATTAAATTAAATGAAAAAGTTTAATTCTCTCAGGACTGACCTCAGAACTGAAGCTCACAAATTTGCGTTTAAAACAATATACAAATTGTGTTTTTCATCCCACACCTGTACTGCATTTTGTCATGTCTCAAGTGCCAATAACATCTTCCAAATGAGATGATCCTTGTTACATCTTCATTGAGAAGTTTCACTATTTTTTCAAAGCTTGGTTGTACTTTCGGAGGCAGATGCTCTTAGAAAAATATGCCGATTGGGTAGTGTCTTCACTTTATGTATACTTTTCTGTAATTTGCTCTACAGTACTTAATTCCAGGTAATTCAAATGCAACAAGGTGCTCTAGAGGAGCTGGCTAAGACTGTTCCAGGGCAAGCAGTCAAGGACAAGCTGCAGAGGATATGGTTTATGTTCCTAAAGAGGTCAAAGCACTGCTGATATGCGAAGGACAGCTCTGCTTACTAATGCTTTCCTTCGGAGATTTACAAGCTGAAAACAAATTAATAGGAAGGAGTGGATGTTGCTGAAAGGTAGTGATTAGTGGTTAGTCCCTTAAGAAACTGCAACAAGATGGCTATATGGGTCTAATTTTCCCCTTTGTGCACACACAAAACTCCTTCTACCATTAATGAGAATTACAATCAAGTATCAAAGGAAGAACAAATCCTTTCTGTAAGCCATTGGAATGAGTCTCCTTGTTTCTGAGCATGAGTGGAGAGGATGAGTGAAACTGACTCTCTGCTTTACAGAGGATTGCTTTACTGAACTAAGAAGCACTTTTTGCAATGTAAAAGTCAATTTGATATTGTAACAAAATGTTACAAGCTCTCACACAGGTTTAGACTTCCCCACCCCATCAAACTCCTAGGCAAGTGTAAGGGAACCACCTGTCTCCTGCATCTTGGATGAAGGAGGGAACTTGTTCTTCTAAAAGCCTTCTCTTTCATATCCCTGCAGTCAGGGTAGTACATATTGCAGTGGTTACAGCCCCTCTCATCTACTGTGGGCAGTGAAGCTGTACGCCACCTTTATGCTGAAGTGCCAACACACTCATCAGCTCTATTGTATCGTTAGAACAGCTGTGTGACAGTGAAAAAATGACATAGTTTGTGCTGCGAGCCCATAGAATCAAAGGAGAAGTTGGGAGGTTTGACACAAACCCAGATATTTTAAGCATTTTCCAGCAAAATGCGTTACATTCCCTATGCACTGTAGGGAGAGTTTGACTGATCTTACAGCAACAAAACACCTGCAAGCTCATAAGCGAAAGTGGGAATTTAGTAAGACCAGCAAGGTTACAGTGGTGCTCAGTCTGGTGGTTTCTCGTGACTCTGAGTGGCTTCTCACAGCTTGATAACTGCAGAGCAATCAGAGGGGCCTGCCTTTTGACAAAGGGGCCTCTCTTCCATAGTATTTTTTTGAAAGTAGATGGGGGAAGATATGAGGAAGGAAAAAATATCTTGGCTGTATTTGCTGATGGATCCAAACGATTAGCAGCCTAATGATGTTGTTGATCTCTTAGTTGCAGCTCCTGTGGGTAGCAATAGTGTGTGGGAGGTGAGCTTACAGTGATAGAAAACAGCAGAAGTGCTTGTTTGCTGCTTTATTGATAAGAAGGAAAACTCAGTAGTACTGGTACGTTGCAGCTGGGTAAGTTACATTCTGATGTGTTTCTTATGGTTAAGTCAGGAGACATATTTATGCTCTGAAAAGTAACTTAATGTTTATGGGAGATGCAGGGGCTGGTTGGCAGCATACTTTAAGGTCTCATTTTAAATCTGTTTTCAGACAGGATTACTGCTTCTGTCTTCTGTTAAATTTCCTTGTAGTTGTGTATGGCTAGAAGCTCTCAAAAATGTACGTGTATCTGGGACCCAGAACATCAGAATTGAAATTAGAATCTTGAATAAATGTGTCTACAGCTACTAATTTGGGAAGCATTTGGACTGAAGCAAAACTTCTTCCTTTCATCCCGTTCTGCACTTGAAATCTTGCTTGGCAGTAATTGTCTCCAAAGAGAATAGCTGTATTTATCTATAAAATACCTGAGGAACTAGGCAATACCTAGGAGAGTGCACCTCTTTCCCCTTTCTCACTGCTTGCTTTTGGCTTACATTACAAAGATTACTTAAGACTATCCATAAAGTTGTATTTGCAGAGAAAATGGGAGTCCTGCAACCAAAATGACTGTGTGATGCACTCCTTCTAGTTTTCATTCTCTATACGCCTCCTGCCATGTTGAGGAGCTTTCAGCTTTAAACTGTGGCAGTGGAAAAATGTAAAAAAGATATTTTGCCCCATAATATAGTTCATATCTTTTCTGTTGACATGAAAGCTCTCCAGGACATGACATGAAAATTTTTATGTTGGCTGATTGCTTTTTGATGTATTATACATTTACATAACTTAGAAAATACTGACGTGGGGATGACAGTAGTGAAGGCTGACAGGACTGCTAACTCTGTGGCTCATGAGTGAGGGAAGCATTACTAGAAGTCAGTTTTGTTATAGTTGTGTTGTATGATATCTTCTCCAACTGCAGAATTACTGAGTTTTTCCAAAAATGAGTAGTTTTCGGGGAATCAGTAAATGCTCAGGCAAACATAACAGATGCTAGGTTAGAGTTTCTCTTGCTCTCTGTTTTAGTTTTTAAGCACAGTTTTTTTGTACAGTGATGCTGTGCTGGGCCAGTTCTGTTTGGGGGTGGGAGACCTTTGCAGGGGCATGCCAGTGTGCCATGGGGGAGTCTGATGATAATGCACCATTACTTGGATTTGTATTGTTCTGGTACTTCAGCTTTTCTCTGGTGGGGCTCTTTCCTGGGTAATAAAGAAAAAACATATATAACAGCTACTTTATGGTAATAAAAACCTCATAACACATAGTGAGAGCAGTTGTGTTTGCTGCTTTTAGTGGAATTTCCCCATCTGCAAAGATATTTTGTTGTCTTTCAGCATCATCATTATGAGCAACAAGTTACAGTAGTTATCTGCATTTTGTTTTAATGATTGTGATGGTTCTCCTCACTTCGTGTGCTGAAATTGCTGTAATTAAGTAACTGATCTGCACCTCAGAACTGGGTGAAGATCAGAGACTAGTGATGTGGTCACCAGTCTTTACGTGCCAGTAGTGTGACAGTGCTTTGAGGTTCTGGTGCCCTTGTACTATCCACAGATAAGTATAGATGCTGTCTAATTCTTCTGCCATGGAGAAAAACCTTACATTCAGCTAAGAAAATTGAACTTGTTAAATTCTCTGCTCTTTTAATTTCCCCACTGGCCTGAGAGACAAGAGTTTTGAAGGTCACAAACCTATTCCTCAGTTATTTTGCAGCATGGGTTTATATTCAGCTGGCTGTACTTCACTGTCACTTTTTGTTAAAAATGCACAGAGAAAGGAAAATAATAAAGTAATTGTTCTGTCAAGGCTAATAATCTTTGTTAAAATCTAATCTGTTTAGTGGGTATTTTTCAGTTTTTTTTTTTTTTTAAAGGCTGTTAGAAATCAGATTATCAACAGTGTGTTATACAAGTCTTTTATTAATGCTGTCAGTTCATCTTTTCATAGAAAACTACGTGGCGGTCTGGCTATTTCACCATCTTTTTACTTACTAATGTTACTTTTTTTTTTTGACATGAAGACAAATAGTTTGCAGAAATTGCAATTCCATGGATTGCCTTGAAATCACTGTTTTAGGTTGATCAGTTACATTTCTTTATTTGTTCTGATTAATATGTGGTTTGGTGGTGAGAATTTTGAAATGCATTGTTGCTCTAATTTTGGTTTGTTTGTTCAGAAAGAAGAAACCATGCAGTC
Organism: Chauna torquata; assembly: GCA_013399475.1. NCBI lineage: Eukaryota > Metazoa > Chordata > Aves > Anseriformes > Anhimidae > Chauna > Chauna torquata. Next base: position 16,099 of record VXAL01003267.1, on the reverse strand, counting down.
AACCTTGAGACAGTATAATACAAGACAAAATCCATATTATGTTCATCCCAAACAAACTAACCTCTGGAAGCATTCATCTGATTACTTTTGTCATGCTTGACCCTGCTTGATATAATGGTATCTGGAAAGTCCCAAACAGAACATCTTAATAAAGCAGTACAACAGATGAGTTGTGCAGTGTGAAAGGTACTGCCAGAACGTCAAATTCTGAACAAATTTATTTATTTTATACAAATAAATATATTTATTTTTGTACGAATTTATTTATTGTGTACTGTTGTACACAGCAAACAGTCAATTTAAGGATGGCGGATTAACCTAGTCCTGTTCCCCCCCGCCATGTGTGTGTTATATAACAAATATTTTGGAAAAGAAAACAGAGCCAGACTCTACTTCCTGTAGTTAGGGTTAGAACCCTTCTGAAAGGGTTCGAAGACACAATTCACTTGTCAGAATGTGTCCATGAATTTTCTACCACCTCACATTTATGTAGTTTCTGTGGGTTAATTTCAAGAGACCTTTGTGTCCTCGTGCAGCAAGAATCTGTACAATAAAACTAGCTTAAATTGAAAAGAACTTCTGATTTTTACGGTAGTTTTTAATGAATATGTAGATTGTTTCTAGTTTCCTGCCCAGCTTAGGAAATCCATACAGCAGTGGGTGATGTTCACCAAGTCAGTAGCTGAGACTTGTCACATTCTTTAGGTAGTGTTGGCTCACTCTGTCTTTGGAACCATTCACTTTATGTCTGAGATGAAAGAGTAAGCAATTATAGTAGAGTATAATAAAATTCTAGTAAAATCATAGTATTTCTTTCCTTGAAAGTTTAGCTTGCCTAATGTAAACAACCAAGCAGTGTATGTTTAAATCAGTAGTGCCATTGTATGTTATCTAGCCAGTGCCTTTATTGTTATTTGAACGGCAATCAAATATCTTGGTTACCCTTGGGAATACCATCTCCTTCTCTTGTGAAAACCCTCACCATTCCTGCAAAAAACAGTCTAGATTTGATATAACAACGAATGTGTAATAGCCTGGCCTAAAAAAAGCCAGTCACAAAAGGTGTGTTGTAAGAACGTGACTTGATAACATGCCTGATTTTAAACATGCTTTAACTACCTAAAGAACTAAAAACCAAAATATTAATGTAAAAATAATTGCACGTAGATCTTTTTGTTGTATAGTTATTGCTATTGAGAGGTACTCAGCAGTTCTTCAGGTCTTGTGCTTTTCATGCCTTTTCACTGCTTTCCTGAAGATGAAGTGTGTAGTCTTTGCAGCTTCGTGGTAGGTCATATTTTGCAATAGAAATCATTAAACAATTGCTGGAAGTTATAGAAAGATTTAGCAACACAAGCGTGATATTTCTTTAAATTGTATTCATATTAAAGAGTTAACTATCCTGGCCACATTTTTTTCTAATCCTCCTGGAAGTTCATAAGTTTTCAGGATATCAGGGACTTTAATTTATAAATCCGCATTTCATAGAATCATAGAATTTAGGTGGATTGTTCTGATTCTAGTAATTTTTGTTGGCACCTTGTCTTTCTAAAACCAAAAATATATAAAAGAAGATACAGGATAAAGGACTTTTCGCAGGGATTTTCAGGAGAAGTTCTAATTCCAGCTTATTGCTTCTTCAGTTGAAGACTGCAATAGAAGTTGAAGAAAGAGATTTGTGTTGAAAGATATCAATATGATTAAATGGATGTTTTACTTGAGTGTGAATTTCCTCCTTTAAATTCAAATAAAAAATGGATTTCAGTCTTTAAAACAGGTTTGGATCATCCAATAATTTTAATCTTGGTTTTCTATTTTGTAAATACACAACACAGAGAACATATTTCAGTCAAATAGATGTGCGTGCTCTGCAGGGAGACTAACAGAATGACAGTGCAAGGCTGTACAGATGCTTGATTAACATTTGGCGTCCTTTCTGCTAAGTGGTTCCCCCCCCTCCCCCCCCTAGTAATTGAGGGTTTTATCACCATGTCTCAATTCTAGTCCCACTCTCACCCATACTCTTCCAGCTCTGGGCTCTTTCCTGACACACTCTACCTGTCTCAATATGCCACTATTCAAAACAAATAGCTATACCTATCTCTAGTAGTGTGCTGCTCCCTCTGACCAGGGCAATGCTGTCTTATGTGTCTGTACAGTGCAACCTGTGTAATTGCACTCAATAATAGTATAGCATCTTCCCTCCAATGATATTTCCTACCCCTGAAGTAAATGGTAAGTGAATATTTGACCTTACCTACTAGTGCAGGAATCAAAACTGTTAAGATATATTCATTGGTTTTGTGGCCACCTGTAAAAGATTTCTGTTCATTTAGATATAATTAATGTATTTTTGACCTTTTAGGGCATCAAGAGCTGCAGAGCTAATTAATTACGAAATTATTTTTGTATGCATACAGGTGCGCTCATTTAAATGTCACAAACTTCATTTGATACCATGCTGTGAGTTTGGACACACTGCCAATTTGACAGAGTTGTTTGTTTCTTCTTTAATTTATACTTAGTAGGATACTTTTTTTTTTTTTTTTTTTTTTCTCTGAGGAGCTGGGATGATAAAAAATTTTTCTTCCCTTACAAAAAGAAAGTTTTTTTTTTTTTTAAAAGTTCATGTTTAAACATTTTAAAACAGTAATAGTTGTTTTAAAAATTTCAGTTTCAGTGTTTGGAAAACAAGAAGAGAAAGAGAACTTCATCTTTCTCAGGACCAGTGCTTTACAGAGAAAATATTTGCTTTTTAGAATGTAATAATGACTAAATAAGTAGCTGAGTTAACATTACTTGGAAGCATCTTTATAATTACTCATACAAATTTTCAAGGAAATTTTTTTCCTGTTTTTTGGGGAAAAGACATTCTGCTGGGAAAATAATATTGCAGTATGTTACATACTGAGACAAGTCACCGAGAACCCGATCTTGAGGCAGAGTTTTCCCAGTCATTCACTCCCTGTCCCAGCATAGTTCCCCAGGTCAGGCTTAGTCTGGCAAACTGTTAAAAAAAGGATGGCTGGAATGAATCCCATCAGATGTGCTGCAGGGCTCAGGGACTCCTAGGTTGTGTTTTGTTCCCATCCTGAAGAAATCAAACTTTACTCATCGGAATGAAAGAAAAATGACTTTTGGCTCTGTATGCGTAAGACTAACGTTACAAAATCTGAAAGTTCCAAGGCAAAATTTTAGGACAAAAATGCAGTCAGTGTTCTTCATGTTGGTTTATCAGTATTGTTGATAGCTTTCTTAGAAGTCTGTTTTGGAGGGTTTAGGGCTTTTAAATTGTTCAGAGGATTAACGCAATGCTCTTAACATCTGGCCTAAACACAGTTCAGTTAAGCCATTAATTTGCACAGAAAGATAAAGTGCTTTCTCCTTCCAATCAAATTGCACTGAGCTGAATTTCTAGTTCTCTTTCTTAGCAAGGGATTTTATTGCCTACACTCTTCAGCCCAATCTCTATTACACCATGATCTTTGCTGTCTTAGGTTTTAAAGCTTACGTGCTGTAAGAAGTATTCTCCAGTGCATTGACATGTATTCATAGGAAGGACTAGTCCTTGACGTTATCAGGGAAGAGAAAGCAGAATGTGGAGGGAAGGAAACCTTGCCAAATACCTTTCTCACATTAACAGAAAACACTGAACTTTTTCCAAAAATGTTTTAGCAATACTGTACAAGAATCAAAGCCCCTTTTTTCCACTCCTTAAAGGTATTACAGTGCAAATCAGCATGAATTGTGTTTATTTCTGTATTTGAAGTACACTATCTTTGCAATGTCTTCCTGGAAGAAAGTCTCTCAATTTCTTCAATATCTGCTTGGTCAAATGTATTACTGAAATATCTGCAGAAAACAGGTAGGAGCTGTTCATTAAAGCACAAATCCTGTCTCTTGCACAGAGCCAGAGTGTCAGAAGGGTGCTGATGCAACTCCAGTGGGCTTGGCAGGAGGATGGCTGGAACAGGAAGATTTCTGCTTAGCTCTGGACTGCAAAATGTCATTACAGCTCTTCCTAACATTATGTTAGGATTCACAACATAAGTATCTTCAACACAGCCAATGCTTATTCTTCTGACCATCAGGGAAGAGCTACCTATTGAAGTCACATGTCCAAACCTATTCTCAAACTGACAACTTAGTCACTGGCATTTTCTACTCTCGTAGTGCTTGTCAAGCTCAGGATCACTTATCCATTGATTCTCTTACCACAACTAATTTTTCCAGTGCTATTCATGTTGCGGATTGTTCCCCTGATTCAGTGATCATTCCCTTTTCTCAACTGTCATTTTTGTGCACTGCTCTCTGCTTTTTTTTGTTTGTTTGTTTCCTTTCTTCCTCACTCCTGTTTATTGCATGTTCCCATTTACCAATGAATTTCATTAACCTTTTTCTTCATCCAGTCTTATATCAGCTGTTAAGTGACAGGATCTAAAATTATTATCCAACATGCTTTTCTCCTTACAACTGCTTAATTTTTTTACATATTTAAAAACTGTTTTTCATCGATGTTTTTCATGAATTTTGAACCCAAGTAAGAAAAGTCCCCCTCTCTAAGGAGGCATTTACATAAAAGAGTAACTAAGCTTGGAGTCAAAATGCTTCCTGAACAAGGTTCTTTAATAAAAAGCAAATTCTAGAAGAGAATTTATTAAGTTATTACTGTCAAATTATACATGTATTTTGTATTCTTTTCATCTTAGTGTATTATCAGATATTGCAAGATGCTGTCTTTATGACCACAGGTTACTCATCCACCTCCGTTTCATTATACCCTCAGCTGAAACTTTTCTTTAGTACCTGTTTTGTTATTTTAACTATGATGGTTTTATAGGTAACCTTTATCTTATTTTCTGAACATTTACTCAACATTTGTTTCTGCATTTTCTAGTTATAGAACAAATTTTCATTACTTAGAAGAATAACAGCAGTTACAGAGACATGACATTTCTTTTCTATATTCTGTAAAACCTGATCATGTATATTCATTCAATTTATAAACACAGAGCTTTTCCAAGAACTTCTGATCAGCTCTTCATCAATGACTATTTCTAGACTATTTGTCATACAGCTGAATTGCCTTTTTTTTTTTTTTTTTTTGTTTATATCAGATAATGGAAGGATATAAAATTATATGTGTAGTTATTTAGTGTGAAGTTCACATGATTTAGAATAATTAAGCTCTGATGAACTTAAGGAATGAAAAATGAGCTTGCAGAATATTTGATTAAATGACTTCTTAGCTGATGATTACTATATTTCAGTAGTTGTAGTGAGAGAGCATAGTATGCATGAAACGTTTGCTTTCCCACTTGGGTGCATTTTAGATTTACACGTAATACTGTCATCTTTTTTTTTTCCCCCTCCAACAATGACCTTGCACTGTTGAAACCAGCAGGAGTTTCATCTGTGAAAACAGTGCAGAACCTGAAAGGACATACTTGCTATCAACTTTGTGTTTTGATACAGTTTGTTTCAGTCTATTCTTCGTGTTCTTGCTAGGGCATGGTGTCCAAATCCTTCTCCTCTACATTAGAAGTTTTTTCAGTGTTGTCCAGGAGGCTAAGAGGTTGGGCTGTGAATTTTGTATTGATTGAGGCATGCTCCTTTTTAATATAAGATGAGGTAACAAATAGGGTTGATTTGTTTGAGTGCTCCTAATGAAGTTTTGCTTCAAGTGGTTTCCATTTTTCATTATCCTATGTTCTCCTAGTAGATAATAAGAATTTCTTAAAGTGTATGGGAAAAAAAAAAATACTCTAAGAATCTGGAATGACTTAAGAAAGGTTAGAGGAAAAATAAAGCATTGTGGAAAAGTTTGCCCTGCATGGACTGAGAACTTGTTTCATGTTAGCATTTGAAAATATAAATGCCATTTGAAGAAAGAATTGAGCAAAGGGAAATTCAAAACAAAAACAGAGAGCATGAGAGTTTTGTGTGGTGGAGTAGACTTCCCGTGGTGGTGAGAGCCCCATCGCTTCTTCATTTAAAAATTGGAGAGGACATAGCTGTCAAGTTTGTCACAAGAACTGGCTGACATTGGCTTAGTAATACATTGCCTATTCTGAAACATGCTTTCAATCTGCTGCAATTTTTAATGTGGCTTTATATAAAGATGTGACTCACTTATAATGATAAATGCTTAATAAATCTAATCTAGTAAATACATTTCTGGTGGCTGGTAGGCAGACTTGATGTTTTACAGTATTATCGTGTCAGACAGGGCAATGCACTAACAGAGATTTTGGTGCTCAAATAAGTGATGTGTACTAAAAATTGATTTATTCTAAATTAGTTAGTCATATGCCTGCTTTCTTTTGGGATTTCTTGACTAATGTAATAAATAAAAGTCAATCACTGATCTCTGGAGAGTGTGGGGCTGCATTTTGCCCATACTTCTCATGTATTATTCAGAGTTTTGGAGGACAGCACATCAGTTATTGTTGATCAAAAGATTCTTCTAAGAAAACAAAGTGAAAGTTACCTTCGCATGAGTGACAAGTGAAAGCTCAAAAACCTCTTGATGTGGTAAAACATACAGTACCCTATCATGAATGTTTTCTTTCACTCCTGAATTTTTTGCAAACTCTAGGGCAACTCTCATCTGATGCTACCTGGAGTCCTCAGATTTCCTTTACCCTTTTCAGGATGATTTGGGCCTCCCTTTGTATGTTAAATGCTATTTAAGTTCTCATCTTGTTATTGATTTCTTCTGGTTAGTGGACTAATGCCAGGTGTCTATATTGATTATTTAAACCTGTTAGCAATCTGCAATATTATTGACCATTCAGGAGTATTTCAGTATTTTAGGACCTCATGTGGTTACTTGGGTTCATGCTTGAGTAGCTCCATTCCTTTTTTTTTTATCAAGGAAGAGTTCCTGAGTATGGTTTTAGGCAGATTTCTTATGCGCTAGGAGCTTTGTGGTCTGAAGTGCCACATGCATGTGCCATCACCCCTCCTGATCATATCTGTTTGTGTTTGAGATCACTAGGGGCAGCAACAAAGTGGATTGCACTGCCATAAGGACGTAGATTATGTGCTCCTCATTCTCACTGTGTCATGAGACTTGAAAGAGTCTTTTACTTAATTATCCAGAGTTTTACAGTGAAGAAATAAAAGTAATTGATTCTATGTACTTTTAAAAGTTTAAACTATTTCCTGTAGTGATGGTTCTAGGGCAACAGACTATCACATTTTGTATTTTATGTAAGAACATTTGCTTAGAAGTCAGCTGCACAAAAAGTACTTTAAAGTGAGACTTGCATGATCAAAACATAATCTCTAAACATTGTTTTGCTGACTTCAGTATTTGAAAGTAAAGATCTTTCTCCCAAGAATTGTGCTTTGGTGATGGTCATCCATGACCAGTTGCAGTAGTACACAATTTTTGTATTTATGGAACGAGTCCAGTACTACAGTAAAGTAACTGAGTTTTTGTGTGTGTGTGTTTTTTTTGTTTTGTTTTGTTTTGTTTTCCAAAGTAAATGTCGAAGTGTACTTTCTTTAGTGCAACAGCATCTGAATTCCCCATGGTTCAGATTGGGCCACTTGAGCCACTGGTGATAACAGCTACTGACAGAGAACACACACAGTATTTTTGCAGTGTCGGGGCTATAAATATTTGTTCTGTGATTTCTGAAAAGCTCCAGGGTTATGGTCAGATTTCTCCCCTGACGTGATTCTTGTAACATGCCTTTATGACAGTTCATCCCTAAAGGACAGGTTATGACCCTCTAACTATTGAGTGGTTTGATAACTGCATGCTTTTCTTCAAAAATCCATCAGTGAATATGTTGCTTAGGGACCAGTTACATTGGCTCGAGTCAGCCGCTGTACGGAAAAGTTTCAGATGATACACTGTGCAAGCTTCCCCACAAAATTTTGCTCATATGTCTCGGGCTTGTCTGCAATGCTGGCAGCTGTACTGCAGGAGGCCAAGCCTTCAGCATTACCTGTGAATGGTGTTGCATCAGGCAATGGCATTGTGAAATGCTGTCCCTTCGCTCAATCATTCCAGAGTGCCAGTTTGTTCCCCAGGAAATGGAAAGTATCTCACTGCACCATGTGAGACATTAAATGAGTCCACGTAATTGTGCAGTGAAGCTCTACTAGTCTGTTTTATGTAGTTTGTTGTAAGCCTCAACTCTGGCTAGTCTACAATTCTTTCTTTGCACCATATCAAAACAAATTAGAAATAACTTCAAAAGGGTAAACGCTAATAATGAGTCACTTAATTCAAAAGCCTCTGCTGTCAGAAAATTACAAAAGTGTATTCGTTCTTTGCACAGGCAGGGTGCTTTCATTGTCAGTCATGAGCTTGTGTCCAAGGGCAAGCACTGTGAACATTAACAGAAAGATTTCATAGGCATTTCATGCCTACCACAACTCATTTTAATTATCATGTTTTAAAGAAATAGTTTAGCTTGCAATAAATGCCATGCCATGTTTGAATACTAATGTTTTATAATTTAGTTCTTAAAATGTAGCACAGAATACAGATAAGACACAATAGACTAAGGGCTTAAGAAGCCCAATTCCTGTACTAAAATAGCTTCATTTTCTTTTCTGTTCTCCCCGTCTCCTTGTCCCCTTCTTCTGCTTCAGGAAACAAAAAAAAGAAATCACAGCCTTTCCTTGGAAGTGGAGAAGTGACTTCACCTGCCATAGAAAGGGAAAGAGATCCCTTTCAAAGTCTGTGGGTGATACTGGTCCATGCTATTATTACCTTTTTGTTATATTATGAATAATAACAATGTGGTATTGCTAAAAGCCACATACCACTGTAAATCCACAATATAATCCACAGTATAAAAAGGATGTTAAGTTACTTGAAAGCATCCAGAGGAGGGCAACAAAGCTGGTAAAAGGGCTGGAGGGCACGTCCTGTGAGGGGAGGCTGAGAACACTTGGGCTGCCCAGCATGGAGAAGGAGAGGCTGAGAGCCAACCTCGTTGCTCTCTGCAGCTCCCTGAGCAGGGGAAGCACAGAGGGAGGTGCTGGGCTCCTCTCCCTGGTCACTGATGACAGGACGTGTGGGAACGGCACCAAGGTGTGCTGGGGAGGGTCAGGATGGAAATAGGGAAACATTTCTTTACCGAGAGGGTGGTCAAACACTGGAGCAGGCTTCCCAGTGAGGTGGTTGACGCCCCATGCCTGTCAGTGTTCAAGAGGCATTTGGACAATGCCCTCATTAATATGCTTTAACTTTTGGTTAGCCCTGAAGTGGTCAGGCAGTTGGACTCGACCTTTGTAGGTCCCTTCCTGCTGAACCATGCTATTCTATTCTATTCCATTCCGTTCTATCCTATCCTATCCTATCCTATTCAACATGCAAATACAGTGTTAGCATGTAGTAAGCTCTGTAGAGCTGACCAGATTCTCTGGTGCGTTTGCTTAATTGAAATGGTGTTTCATTATATGGCGCATTTTAATTTTATTTATTTAAAAGAAATCCTAACCACTAATTACTGTAAGCGATCTAATATGTACCATGTGTTTAACACAGGCTGTGACTCTCCCCTTGCTTTTGTGAGATCTGTGCTAATGCAGTGCTATTCCTGAGTCTGGTTGACATGAAGTTCTATAAATGGAGATAATTTGTTTTGCCTGTTGAGACACTAAGTTGTCTGAGCTAGGACCATCTCCTACTATAAACAGTACTTAAAATGAGATGACTGTAACCTCGGCTAGTGTTTCTGGGTGCTGTTTCATACTAACACATGCAATATACATCAACAGCCAAAAATGAAGGTTTTTCTCTTGCTTTAAGGTCCCTTGCTGGCTAGTTCTCTCTCCTCTCCTGTCTTCTGTATATTTTCCCAAGCCATTTGTGATTTCACCTCCTTCTTTCATATGATTTTGAAAATTCAGACCTAATATACTCAGTAGTAAAAAGCCCAAGGCACTAGTGTTGCATAGGCAATCAAATACTCATGCTCTTTTCAAATATTTATTTGTATAATGTTAATAAGTTAGAAGACAGGAATGTGACCTTTTCCTCCCTGCGAATGAGGGTAGCTATCTGACATAGCAATACATTTAATAGGTCTTGAAAGTGTAATTACATGGACCTAACACTTACGTGTCTGTTACTTATTTTTCTCGGTGGTTATTCTAGTAGAGGATTTTGAGATTTTCAAATAAGACTTCCAAATATTAGAGTTTCTTTTGTGTGAGGATTTTGGTAATTTGAGTTTTGTGAGAGCCTGTAACTTTTTGACAATGCCCTAAAAGTTTTAAAATGCAGATACTACATTTTTATATTTCCAGGTGTATTTTCATTTTGCATTTTGTCAAAAGATACTTTTTCATGTTTGAATCTGTATTGTTAAGATGCTGTTGTTGCATACTTGATTTGCAAAGGCAGAGATTGATTTGATAATTTAGGGTTGCTTGTAGGTTTGTGAAAAGAAATCCAGCAACTCATGGGCTATACAGCTGAGTGGTAAAGTTTGGATGTGTAATATTTATCCTGGTTCACAGAGCAACAAGAGAATTTTCTTTTCAGATCTGTAAAATAGGTATTGCTAGCTCGAGCTATTTAGATGAGTACAGACCTCAGTGAATTAAACTGGAGATTCACTCATAAGGGAAAAAGCAGGATACTGGGTTGAAATATATCACGGTCAAAGATATTTCGTAAGTCTATACTTTGCACTGAATATAAAGCACAGCAAGGTTAGTTCTGGCTCCCTGTGGAATATGGATGGATATATGGATATCATAGTTCAAATAGTACTTGCAAACAGACTATTCCAAAAGCAATTGAACTTGATGGAAAGACACTGTATTTCAAACTGTTTTTGCCAAGAAGCTTCAGTAAATTAAAAATATATATGAACAACATCATAATAAGCAACTTAATGTAATGGAAAAAAGCAACAGCAGCCTACCCCACTCCCCCCAACCCGGCCTTGAGTCTTCCTAGCTAACTGAAGAGTTTGTCATATAAGCAATTTCTAATACTTGTAAGTTTAATGAAATATGGCCGTAGAAATTAACTCAATTCCTGGATTTTTATCCATTCAGATTGTTTGGTTATTTCTTAAGCTTATTATGCTCAGTTGTTTCTTATATTTTCGTTCCTCTTCCCAATAATAAAAGTGGGAATTTGAAGTTGATTCTCCTAGGAGCTGTGGCTGTGTACTTGAATGTCATCCTTAGGATTCAGTACAAGCTTCAGAACCTTCATTTGTTTTCAAATTATTATTTTTTATTTCATCAAGAAAAGAAAACTCAGTGTTTGGCCAGAAAGCAAAACCCTTCATTGTTCATGCATCTCAGCATAAAGTGCATTGAAAACATCCCTTTGAAAATGAGTTACCAAGTTCCATGCCTGCTTTTTATAGATGGAGAACAGACTTACTTGGATTGAGAGCCTTGTAGATTCATTACATGACAAAAGTGCCAGTAAACACCTTCCAGGTGAGGAGTTGTCTGGGACCACTTGAGAAGTGGGTTCTGTGTTGATTTGCAAAGATGCTGAGCAGAGCTTCAGTTTCAGGGGACCTTATTGGACATTCCGGGAGTTACAGAATTACACAAGAATGGAGCATGTGTTCAGTGATCTTTCAGGGCTTTTTCAAAACCTGGTATGTCTACACAGCCATAAATACTACTTGTTCTAAGTAGTATTTAAAGTATTAATAATTAATTAATTATATAATAAGTATTCCTTATTTAGATGCTCTAGCCTGAAAAAGCTATATTCATCTGAATACACACATCTTTTTGTGTGTGTGTGTGTGTTGTTGGCAGGAGAAGATTAGACCTGATTTGCTCTCTCTTCCTTTTTGAAAATTTCCCCTGCAAAACTGAAACATGGGCATGCAAGGGCAGAAAATAGTGCATACAAGCAGCATTTCCGTCCTTCTTTCACTTCCCTATTGATTTTTGGAAGAACTTTATCAGATGTCAAGCTTTTGGAGTAGGCTCTCAAATTTTGCAGAGGTGGTTGAGATGTATCAGCACAGTAGGGTGTCAGTTGAGGTAGACAGAGAATGATCAGCGTACTTCCATTGAAAGTTTCAGTGGAATGGCTATTTTCTTGTCAAAGAACCAGACCCAGTTAAATTAGATTTTTCTTTACAAGAAAGTTTTGAATTTTGGACAGTTCTCTCTCCTCTGTTCATTTGCCTGGTTCGTTTTCTGAGCACCAATGTATTAGACAAGTGTGTTTTCAAAGCAGCTTCTCACAATTGGCTTATGCGTTCATTTTTCGTTTTAATACTTCTTAGTATGGCTGAAACTTCAGGGTTATGTCAAGGCGCATTCAGAAGCATAGCAGTGTTGGTGAACAAACCTTGGGGCAACACTGCCAAATCCGATTTGCAATGCTGCAAAGTCTGTGTGTTTACAAAGTATTATTGTTTTGACAGTGTCTTGGAAGATATGTTTTTGTTGTGAGGATTATGATCAGGTAGTCCCAATTTACCTACAGCTGAGCATATATCTGCCCTCCATATTAACTTTTATTGACAACTGCATTTTCCTGTGTGCCTTCAGGTATAGGATAAATGTCTGTGTGATAAAAGCGCAGTCTAACTTGTCAAAGGAATCGTTTATAGAGTAATATGCAACTCAGAGTAAGTCATCAAAATCCTTTTAAAAATTATTTGAGATGTATTCAGCACTTTAAACCTGTCAAATGTATGTAACAAAGAATTTGCCGTTTGAATGCTAGTAGCACATTGATGCTGTTTCAACATAAATAAAAATCTTCGGATATAATTTTTCCAGGCATCCTTGGAAAGGATTTAGTGTACCTTGATAGGGAAAAGATCTCTGGGATGGTTTTTTTCTTTCCTTGCCTTTTTTTTTTAATAGTATTTTATTGTTTTATAACAATCCTATGCCTTCTTTTTTCCTTCCCTCAACTGTGTCATTGGTATCTTGTAAAATGGCGCATTGCATGCACACTAGAAAAATACAAATTTATGCAGAGTCACACTGCTTTGGAAAACAATGCTACAACTAGCTTTTCCTCGATAGAGAGAACTCCCCATTCCGTCCGGATTGGTCAAGGGTGCTATTTTCCTATGTTCAAAGCAAAAAATTAGATTTGCTAGCTGAAAGGTGAAATCTTACCAATGAAGATATTTTTTACATGGCAGTGAAGATCTTTCTGTGTGTGTCAGCTATCAGTGGTTTCCTGGGTCTTTATTCTTCATCCGTCTCTTGTCCCATTTTTTGAACATTGCGTCATTTTTTTTTTTAAAGAAATAAATATTGCAAGTTTAATTAAAAAATCGATTTTGTTGTGGTTTGGTGTATATTTCTTCTCCTGGTTGAAACAGGCATCTACTCTGTTGTACGTGTTACTGCCCAGGAAAAGAAGTGATCTTTTAGTAGAGCTCCAGTGGTAGTGCTACTTTTCTGCTAGGACTTCGAACACAGATCTCATCCCTAGAGGCAAAGTGACCAGCAGTGCGTCTCCAGAGAGAGTCCTACTTTCAGACAGAAAGAGCCTGCTCTCTGAACACAGCAGTGGATCTGTTGTCATTTTACATACTTTCATACCTGAAGTACTAGCTGACCTACTTTTTGGCTTTGATTTAAATCTTTTCCTTTCCTCAATAACTCTTTTTCTTTTATCAGTAGTTAGTATAAGTTCATCTGGCATATCACTACAGATGTAGTCCCATCTCTTTGTTTCTTTAGATTGCGTCTGTGTTGCAGTGAGTCTAGTGAGTTGCACCAAAGTCCAAGCTTTATTTTCAGATATCATATTTTTTGCTTTCCTCGCTTCTGCAGAATTGTTGACAGAGAACAAACACAGAGATGAACTAAAATTCATAGAATGTATCTGAAAACACTAAAGCTTTTTTACAAAGAGTAAGTGTAATTTAACTTTATAGCTTTGATCTCTTGCATATATACTCTAAAATGACATCCTTGCTTTTGTCTGGAACCCACTAAGCTTATAAAATAAGTTTAGAGGAAATGTAAGGTTTTGCAGGAAAATTAATGTTCCATCTTCTGGATGATTGTCAAAACCTTTATTGCCTTTTCCTCAATGATTTTTTGAGAGACAAGCCCATGCCCGAATGTATTGGGTCTCAGTGATGGGATACAAACCCAGGAAATGAGGGATTCTGGTCAAAAGGTGGATCTGAATTTATTATTACTTTTTAATGTCCTGAGAAGATTGATGCAAATCCTCTCAGGAGGAGGATATTGAGCTTCAAATGACCTAGCAAAGTGTTATAATCATTATGTTTTTGGGTGAAAAGACATCTCTGTTTCTAGTCTCACAAACCTTCCAAACCACAGAAATATTTTTCAAGCTGAAGATATCGAATGTTTCCCAATTTCACAAATACTTTTGGATTAACAAAAAGCTTTTTGCCCCAGAAGATATTCTAAAAAAAAAAAAAAAATTCTAAACCAGGAAGTAAGTCTTCCAGCCTCCTAAACTTAATGTGTCATTCACAGACATATATGTACACAAAATTTTGTAGTTTCAGAAAACAAATATGTTCTGGTGAACACTTTCTAGCCACTAAATTGCAAATAAGTGTTACTAGATTTTATGAACAAGATTTACAACTCAACATGGTAGAAATGCTGTTCTGGTGTCGAAAGAAACTACAGAACATCTCTGTATATTTACCTGATTCAAATATCAATTCCACTTATGTCTGAGGACCTTACATGAAAAACTTGAGTTTTATGAGAATAAATCAAGTTTTGCTGTGTATTTTAATATGCAACAATGAAAGTAATTCAGTATCTTGGCACCACTGAGCAAATGACTTGTCAGAATTTTGCTGGCATTTAGGTTTCTGTAATGATAATCTACCAAAAAATAGTTAGTTATAGTTAGAATAGAGTTTTACCAGAAACTTTGGTATGCTCAGTCCATACTTACTTATTGTTGAAAAATAGGCAGTATGGTGATGATGATAAAAAAAGAAATAAACATCAGATTGACAAATTAGCCTGGTTTGGTTTTTTTGGCTCTTAAAGAATGGAGAATACCTCTTCCAGTTTGCACAAGTACATGTGCAGTGGAAGGAGTGATGTGCTTTCTTTTATGCATGGCTCCTTTGGACTAAGCACATTCCCATGACTTCATATCAGCTGCATTGCAGTGATCTTGTCTAGCACCACAGAACAAGCTGTACAAAGCTTAAATATCACATCCTTAGAGATGGAAAAGACTACTAAAATGTTGCAAATTGCAGACACGGTGAAGAGACTTTGCTTTATAGGCTTGTTATTTTTTCCACAGAGAGACATGAATGCTTCATTTGACTGAGTTCTGTTTCAAATTATGCAAGTTGTGGGGGAGATAGGTGGCTTCAGACACTAGGTATTAAAGTTTTTCATCTCCAGGTCACCACTTCAGATTCTGCATGAGTCAGAATCATTGTGAAACCTTGCTACTAGACTGCTGATTCACTAACAGTCCAGTTTCCAGTGTGTTATTTATCCCCGTTACTGACATCTCTCTAATAATTAATGTCCTGATTAGCAATTTGAGCGATCACAAAAGCCAGTGTAAATACGGAATCTAATTTTTCAAACATATAGATAGCTTTCTAAGTTGACAGCAGTGCAAAATTGAAACTGCAGGAAGCTTGGACTTCTGTCTTCTGAGAGAAAATGAGTTTATTGTCCGGAGTTGTTAGGCTAGTCTTCTATTAGTTTCTTTCTACAAATAATTAGAGAAGTCTGGGCTGTGTGAAATTTGATGTGTTTATGTTAAAGTCTGTTATTTTCTGTTTTCTTCAATAATTTAAAACTATTTGCCCTGACCCACTGCATTTCTCAAAGGGATACATGTCCATATTCTACTTCTGCTCATAGCTGAAGAATCTGTGAACTGACCTATAGGAAATCTTACATAAAAAAACCCTTTCATGGTGAGAATGGGCCAACTCTGAATGCTCTGGCTCTCTCTGAATTGACCATGTTTGGTTTTGTGGGTAGAAAAGATTAAAAGAAAGATGTTTCAGAGACAGTGATGCTTTCTTGTTAAAGATGTCACTTAGAAGTTTCCATCATGGTAATGTGAAGTGGGGAGACGCAGCAAGTCCAGGCTGTTCCAGATGGGAAACTTTACTAATTGGTTAATTCTGCTTTAGTG
>VXAL01003266.1:489620-533553 GCA_013399475.1 Chauna torquata | reverse complement strand
CTATGATTCTATGATTTCATATGCTATCTTTGAGCCAGCAATGGGACTATTACATTTAATCTTCTCAGTCACCAGCTACACAAAATCCAACTACCAGGCAGAGGTATGAAATGTAGGTACAAAGACAGAAGCAGAAAATGGTAAATCATGGGATTAAATTTAAGTAAATTAAAAAAAAAAATAAAGATATATGTTCCTGAGTATTTCTTCAGAAATTAAATTTTACAGTGTCAAAAATACGTAACTTTTGAGGAACCAAGAAAAGCTTAATTCCAATATAAATGGTGTTCTACACTCCATTTAATATATACTTATTATTATATTACTTAGAACGGAGGGCATTCCCTTATATATACATACACTCAAAATACTGAACACTAATAGGAATCTAACTGATTGCAGTAATATTCCTGCTTTTCTGTACCTTGGCTGAGCTATTCTTCTCTTTCACTGCTTCAGCATGTCTACATGGTTGCTGCAGTAACAAAGTAATTTTCTGATAAATTCATCAGGAAAAGTGCACTATAGATAACATGTATAACTCTAAACCTGTCAGACCGTCACACTTTTAAGGCAATTATTCTCCTGGGGGGGGAAAAAAAAAAAGGAAAATTACATAATGTAATTGCACAGAGAGAAAGATAAGTTATCATAATTTTATGCTACCAAACCTAACTTTCTTAAAATGTGCTCAGCACAGGGAGATGCTCCTTATGGACAATATATATCTTTTCAAGCTGTATCAACCACAATGTCAACAAGGCTGGTGTATAATGTAAATCAAGATTGTTGGCATACTTGAACCACTAAAAATGATGGCCGAAGGAAAAGTTTTACAATAACATTCATCTTCCAAGCCATGGTGAACATTTTGCTAAGCAAAATGAAATACCTCAGCTACCTTGAACCAATTATTTCAAGGGCACTCAAAATCTATATCATAATTGAAAGTGTAATCACTGTAGTTAAGCTTAAGATTTATTCTGTAAAACATAAAACCTACAACACCTGAAGGGAACTGCAAATCCTGAATAGCAGGAGTAAGAAACTGCATTGTAACCAATTTATAAGAACCCTCGGTCACCTGTTAAAGGAAACTTAGAACATCACCAAGAGTGCTGAAAATACTGGTTTCTAAATAACTTTCTGTTGCCTCTCCTTTTTCCTCTGATCCGATGGTGGATTCCTAACAGATCTTTTACAGTAAATCCAGAAAAAGTGGTTTGGGCTGATTTGCTAAATGAAGAGATCTCTGCAGGATCCCAGCTTTCCTATCAGTCCTCTACTGACTCATGCTGAGCAGAACCATTATCCCCTACTATAGAATTTATACTCAGCTTGGCACTGTATAAGTCTGGTGTCACCTCTCTGCAAATTTTTGACATCTGACCGGTTGCTTTATAACTTTTAATTATGACCTAAAAAATTGAAAACAAATTCTTTGTTTATGATCTCCTACCCCTGAGTAGAAAAACTTAGTGCTGGTATAAAGGGATAATGCCTGCTCAAAGCACACAACTTCACTGTTTTGTAAAAATGAGTCTCTACTGGCAGAACGATGTGAATATCAGAACGTATCATTCCCTCACATCCGCAGTCTAACACTATTTCCTCCTGGTATCAGCATCAAAGATTTCTTTAAAAGGTATTCCAGAATCCCAATATTCTCAGTTCATAAATGACAATTTATTTTCTTCAAGCATATGTATTTCAAAAGTAGAGTAGAATCAGAGAAGTCCAGAGTTAAACAAGCTCTTTAAAACAAACAAACAAAAACTAAACTAGCAAACAAAAATAATATTTTTTATCAAAGTATATGAGACCTAAACTGTATGTTTAGTAGTAGTGAAAGAAAGCAATGCAATTTTAATCATAAAATCAGAGAATTATATGAGTTGGAAAAGACCTTAAAGATCAGCCAGTTCCAATCCCCTTGCCATGGGCAGGGACACTTCCCACTATGTTGCTGAAAGCCCTGTCCAACCTGGCCTTGAACACTTCCAGGGATGGGGCATCCACAGCTTCTCTGGGCAACTTGTTCCAGTGCCTCACCATACTCATCATGAAGAATTTCTTCTTAATATTTGATCTAAATCTACCATTTTTTAGTTTAAAGCCATTACCCCTTGTCCTATTGCTACACTCCCTGATAAGGAGTGTCTCCCTATCTTTCTTGTAGGTCCCCTTTCGGTACTGGAAGGCCTCTATAAGGGCTCCCTGAGGCCTTCTCTTCTCCAGGCTGAACAGCCCCCGCTCTCTCAGCCTGTCTTCATAGGAGAGGTGCTCCAGCCCTCTGATCATCCTCATGGCCCTCCTCTGGACTCACTCCAACAGGTTTTTGTCTTTCTTGTGTTGTGGGCCCCAGAGCTGAACACAGTACTCTAGATCAGGTCTCATGAGAGCAGAGTAGAGGAGACTCTCTCTTGACCTGCTAGCTACACTTCTTTTGATGCAGCCCAAGATACAGTTGACTTTCTGGACTGCAATCTCATATTGCCGGCTCTAATTCAGTCTTTCATCCACCAACATGCCCAAGTCCTTCTCCTTAGAGCTGCTCTCAATCCATTCATCCTCCAGCCTGTATTCATGTTTGGGATTGCCCTGACCCAGGTGCAGGACCTTTCACTTGGCATTGTTGAACTTCATGAGGTTCACACGGGCCCACTTCTCAAGCCTGTCACGGTCCCTCTGGATGACATCCCTTCCCTCCAGTGTGTCAACCACACCACTCAGCATGGTGTCATCCACAAATAATAAAACATGATTTTTCCTTTTATCTCCCTCTTTGCTATATACATAGCAAAGGTTATGGACATGATATCCCTTTATAATAACAAGAATATTGGGAATCTGGTAGCGTCCTGACTTAGCAAAGTTATTTTAGGAATTGGTGATCTCTAGTTTTGGAACTACCCTAGAAAACATGAGCTAAACATCCCATGGTTTAATTAAAAAAAAATGGAAAAAGTTTTTTAAAAGTTTCAAAAGATGCCTGTTACAGTGTGAGATATGAACAATAAAAATGATGCCAATTATCCTATCATAGCAGATCTTATACACATGAAAAGGCTATATATTGACATAGTACGCACTTTAGCACCAGACTGAAGAAAGGCTTTCTGACAGAGGCACTTTTCACCACCTTTTGGTGTAAGGAAAATAGAATAGAGTAGCTTTGGAATCAAATATTTGTTAGCATTTGGGTTTAAATGGCTGGTAGTAATATTTCACAGCACAGTACATCTCAGACAGGCTTGCTAAGTTCCCAGGAATACATTCCCCAAAGGAGCACCACAGTCATTAAAAACTGAGAAATGCCAATGCCTGATTTCAGGGAAGTCACTTCCTGAACATCTCATAGAGATGTGTCTCATCTGGAGTCTGACATCTGCTAGATTTAATGTCCTAATAAAAGATACCTTTGGCATGTTCTTTATAGTTACAATTTCATATTGCATGGCTTCGTGCAAACTGCATGCTTGCGTGCTGTCAAATAAAGTTTTCACTAAGGAAATTCCACCATAAGAAACAAAACTCTTTTTCATGAGCTAATGACAAAAATAAAGTTCTCTCTGATTTACTGTGAATATCACAATACTTAAGTTATCCTTCAGACCTACCTTGAACCTTAATGTAGTATGGAACATCCTCAAATTATCTATTTGCCTATGTACAAGATAAAGTTTTTTTGTTTTGTTTTTGTTTTGTTTATTTTTCATGGTGGAGATGTACTGTACTTTTTGCTTGAACGATGTTCTCTTTGAGGTCTGCAGCAAATTATTTTTCTAAGACAAGTTACATGTTCAGATGACCCAGAAGCACACTGCAATGAATGACAAAGTTAATACACTCAGCATTATCACCTAGGTCTCTGTGAGAAGACTGCAAAAGAATCAGGACTAAACAGTCATATACAGTAAATTGAAAAAGTGTCCAGGTGACAAGGAAGCCCCACTTCCATGACACAAATGAAATGGAACACATGCAATGCTACACAAAACACACTTGTTATGAATTCTACTTTTGTGAGACTGCTATTTAAGATGACGGCAGCTATCACACCCAAGGTCTATGCAATTGCAGAATTTGACAAAAAAAAAAAAAAAAAAAAAAAAAAAAAAGGAAGAAAAAAACCCAACCTGCCATGTAGTTCAAGAAGGTAGCTATTTGCCTCTCAACAGAGTTGATGGATGCAAAGGTTGACAATCACATAATGTACTGAAAGCAGATATTTGCACAGTGTATTTTTTGTCTGCCAGAAGGAGAAGGTGGCATAGGACATGAAGGTTTCATAATGCTAAAAGGATACTGATTTCATAATGTGAAAAGCAAACTCAAAGAGACAGACTGAGATCACTAGTTAGTTCAGAAGAACTCCTTTCCTGAGTGTGGAAGGTCCTTTCTGAGAATTGCTCTTAAGAGACTGAAAGCTTGTAACAAGTTTGCATACGCAGAAGATTGGCACCATATCTGAGCTCATGAACCAGCCAGGACGGTCTTTAACACAAACCTATGGAAAGTGTCTCAAATGAGAAAAAGTCATTGGATGTCTTCTTAAATATTTATTCAACAGGAATGGAATTTTCCTGTCAGAGGGGAAAAAAATGATTGTCCCAAATGCTTAGCCTTATTTGATCATTTCACAAGGGTATAGCTGGAGTAGCCCACTGTGATGAGATCTAGCCGACAGTTTGGAATATAACAAGGTGGTGTTTTGGCTTTTGTCTCTGTTCTATTCATATTTTGTACTGTTTTTGTGTTTATCTCCAAAGGCATATTTTTCCATACAGACTTAGATAGAAAGGTTGTCAACACTGCATGTCTAAGTGGAAAAGAAAATATTAAAATTTCTGACACGAATTCCTTTATGCCAGTGTCACTGTGCTCACTGGAAATCTGTTGCTAGACTTCCTCTGCTCTCTGTAAGTGGTTTGTATAGTTTGGACTAATTATTACTTGGAGGAACACAGTCATTGTGGTATTAAATTGTGAGATTAATTCTTGCCTGTGAAAGACGGCTACTGCATTTTTACTATTTTGTTAAACAAAAGTTTAATAAAGTCAAACAGTCACAATGAAGATAAGGATATATTTGTGTATATTCCTGAATTACCAGCTGTATGGTTAATTGACATTATTCATTTTAGCTTGTTTTAGAAATTATTGTGCTGCTGTGTCAGCCAGTGGATGGAGACTGAATCAAGGTCCTAGTCAACAGCTAATGCAGATTTGGAATTTCTAGTAGGCTAAGAACTGGTGGGACTTCTGTCTTGGAGTAATTACAACTTTAGGAGTTGAATTCCGGCAAATATTTTGCTTTGCCTTTGGAAGATCTTCAGTGCAGCTGCACTTTCAAATGTGAGTGTATCATATCCATATATATGTGGACAGGCTTTCAGGGACACAGGAAGTGAAACACCAGTGTAACAAATTGGTCTTTATTCTAAGGATATGTTATCACTGGGCTCAATATTGGTAGTTAACTCAATGATGCTAACATTTGCCATAATTATCCTCCAATATTAGTTGCAGGCGTTAATACCAGGAATATGTTTGCTGTTCCGTATAGGTTACCTTGTAGTTAACATATGTTAGCTTTAATATCACCTGATCACTTCACATTAGATGCTGTCCATTAGAAGTAACATTCCTGAAAGAGGATAAAGACAAATGAGTCATGGAATAGTAATTTTGAGAAACATACACCTGTCAGTATTTGAGGAAGATTTTGGATGCAAGTATGAATATTTGACTCACAATTCAGGTTTTCAAGACTGATGCATTAACAGCTCCAGCATATTCTGATGTATTATTTTGACACTTGTACCAAGCTCCTCAAAAGGCACTCACCTGTTCCATCAGTGTCTATGAAACACAGTGTTCCAAACGTATCTCATAAATAAAGAATACTCTAAGTACTGCTCACATTTGCAAGTCATTATATGCTTCTGTAGCTCTTTAACTTAGAGGTAGCAACTTCTCACCTGTAGGAGAATTCAGCTGAAGATGAGGTACCAGCTCTGTCCTGCTCCTCCAGTTTGCGGAAGGAGAGCAGAGGGAATGCTGTCAGGAACTTCTGCTTTTGCAGCTCTTGCCTAAATACCAGACAGACAAGGACAGTGTTGAATTTAAGGAGCAGAAAGGGTTAGGGTGCCCTTCAGCCAGCAAACAGGAGCAGATAGTACTAGTTTCCTCCTTCTTCCATGCTGCCTAAATGAGCTCAGAGAGGTCTTGGGAGCACAAACTATCTAAAAGTCATTATGGACATGCTAGTCAACAACAACAGGTGTAAGGTAAGAATAAAAACCAATCTGTAACCAACGCAGAGGAAGAGGAGCAAGTGTGAGTTAGAGGAGTTGCATATGCGTACATGGAATTTTAGCACTAGGCCAGTTGGTGGTGAATAATAGTCAATTGCAGAGGAAGTTAGGCTAAGAAATCTCTATTTACTACAGTGTAAATAAGAAATATAAGGTAGCGCCTTGTGCGTGAAATAGACTAGATTTATTTCAGTCTTGGAGTGGACTAGCTCTTTTGCAAGTCACATCTTAGCAACCTCTAAAATTAGGAGACTGGGTAGGAATCTTTATTTTTCAGGGGAAAGTGTCTAAGCACCATGTTTGTGGAGTAAAGCTCAAAATGCAAGAATCTGTTTCTAATACCCACAAGTTCTGTTAATACTTGTGACAAATTTCATAAATAAAGTTTCAAATAGCATCCACAGATACATTCCCTACTATTGACTCAGTAGGAATCAGCGTGGATGGTCCCTGAAAATAATTCTGGCTAATGTATAAATTTCTGTTTAGGCTTGAATAATACTTTGTATCACAATGTCATAAACTACACTCAATTTAGCTAACCTGAAAACACCAATTCACTATGCAAATTTAGAAGAATGAAGGTTAAGGTTAAGAAGGTTAATGAAATTAACAAGTTGGCAAAATAGAAATCCTTGTACAATATATTTAATGTTGTAGAGCATTCATGTTTTGACATACTTCACATTCTCCATTAAGCTTAATTTCAAATGAATGTTACCACATTTATATAGATGGATATTGAATGAAATCATTAAAAGCTAGTAACTGTCATGGTTTCGCCAACATTGAGCTTTGATCTATCAGTTATATTTCACCTTGGTCCCTTCTATCACATAAGTGATTCTTTATTTAATTTGGATTTAATTCTGATCTTTCATGATGTCATGATCCAAGATTTAATCAGTTGTGTATCCGTAACTGTGTTCTGGAAACCCGAATAAATGGGAGAAGCATTATACCAAGCCTTTCCATGATAAGCAGAAATACTGGGGAATGAACATCTGAAAGGATACGGAAAGGAAAATATGAACAGCCACATGGTTATGTCAGCCTCCTAGTATAGTAAACCAGTTAAAGAAGAAAAAATTAAAAACAAAATTACTGTAGCACATTTTGTAACCTATTTTACTGCATATGCATGGTCATGCACAGCATTTTCTCATTGAGATAGAGACCTGCCTAATGTTCTACTGAGCAAAAAGTGTCATTTCCCCTCCTTCTTTTCTCTCCCCTCTCCGTGGATGGTTTAACATGTTAGTGTTGCTAAGCAGAGTTTGGAAAACTAAAGTTTCTGCTGGAAGTGTGTTGAAAACTGTAACAACATATTCTTTCAAACCCTAAATATTCACAAGCTCACATTTCTTACACATGGCTGTTTCTGCACAACTCCTTTTTGATGGTGAAGTCCCATATACTTAAAAATAAACCTGCAAACAAACGGGTGTAATACATTGCAGTATGACAACTAATAGCTGCAAATAAAGAGTGGAATTTAAATTGGAGCTACCAAGCCTGAGTACGGGGGAGGGAAAGCATAAAGCATTTCATTTGTTGCTTCAATTTTTGTTAGTATTTATTGAAATGCAAGCTATTACAGTTGCAGATTTTGCATTGGTTTAGTCCAAGCTCATTCTCCCTCTACAACCAAATTCATGCTATTTCATTTCTATTTAATAAAGCCTATCCACAAAATGGAGAGCTTCTGTAGTGCTGCAAAGTATTTTTTATCGGATCTCTTAACTTGTTCTGTCAGGATGAATAACTTTGGGTCCCGCGTTTTTGTTTTTGTTTTGTTTTTTGAAATGTGATCTACCCTCTATTCTAACTGATTACACCTCTGAGAGTCTGGGAGGAAGTGAGATATGCAGGGAATTTCTTCCATTTAACTTTTCCTATAACTTGAGAAAAGGAAAAATGTTATGATCAATTATATATATCAATTAATTATGATTAATCCTTGAACCTGACATTTCCATAAGATACAATCCATAGAATTCTCAGCAACCAAACTTATTCATTACAGCTACAGGGCATTTACATTTTGAAGAACATAACTGAAAGCAAGGGGAATAAGGCAGTTTGGTTTCTTCTTAAACACACTAAGAAACTACCTCTCAAACTCAGTTATCTTTAAGAGATAACTTTCTTTTTCAGAGAAATCAGAGCAGAAAACTAGTGGCATGTCAGGTTTGTTTCCTAGGTGACTAACTAAAATTCATTCTGAGATGTAGCCTGGATTTGGCGGAGTGCTATTCTTCAGGAATTAAGACAATGAAATACTGAGAAGAATTTCAAGAGAAAGCTAAGAAAGTATTATTAACCACTGCCAAACAATAAAATCGAATATATGTTGTGCTTCTCTTTAGAGTTGCAAGTGATATCTTAAAGGATAAAATCTTTCTTAAAGAAAGGCCTCCTTCAAGTTTCCAGAATTTTTTGATTTATTCTTTCTCCAAATTAAATGTCTAGCTTTGCACCCCCAACAGAAAAGATTTAGTGTTGTACAGCTATGAGATTGTGTCATTAAGAGCCTGACAAGCATTTCTTCTAAAGCTAATCTGGAGTATCAAAATAAGTCTTATGAAAAACAGCTACAATCACATTTAAATTTGATTGAAGTTGATGTTTGACCTTCTGAAGCTTAAGAGAAATCTAGTAAAAATAAAGAAAATTACAAAGCATAACAAAGCTACCAATGAACCTAGTTTCCCCTTCCAACCCTAACCCTTCACTCAGAAAAAGAACTGGAAATCTAGCCTCCTGCATTTACTATTCTGAGCATGCTCAATTGCTGGTCTAACTTACCTGCTTTAAGTTTCTCAGGCTGGGGCAATGAGCCCATACATTAACATAGGACACACTTATTATGAGAATCCTAATGCACATCCAAAAAAGGTCACTGGATGTGTTTACGTTAAATTTTTGTTCAGATGAGTAGTACACTTTCAAAGTACATACCCTACTTGTCCTGTTACTGTGCCTCTGCTCTGCTTGCATCATGGAGCAGTTAGATAGTATGAGAAATGGAGCACTTTTGGATGACACTAAACCAGGAGACGTGCTCAAAGACTGCATCTTTTGCGGTCGTTGCTGGGCACTCAGTCCCTGGGACCAATCTAGAGCTAATCTGAAGAAATGTTCCTTTATACAGAACATGCAGTGTGGACGCTAGGGTCTCAGCTTCATATCCACTCTTGTTGCACCATGCTAGTTGTTAGCACAGACTTAGCCACAGGGGTAATCTTGCTCACTTGCCACCTGGCTTCCATGGAAGTCCTCAATCACATTGTGCTCCCACCTTCGGAACCCAAAAGCTTTATGTCTGCTCAGCAGTGCTGGTAAGAGCTCCAGTGGAGGAGACTGGTTTTGGCACCTCCTTTCTTTCTTGGCAAACTGAACTAATCCGAAGCGGTCCAGAGAAGACAGTGATAGTGATGAAAGATCATGAATTAATGTGGCCTGTGAAGAAAGACTGAAAGAAGTGTTACTGAGCCTAGAGAGAAGAAAGCTAAACTGGGAAATGATGGCAGTCTTAAATATCTGAAAAGAATACTGCTGAGAAGAATTGAATAACCTTTTCTCTGTGTCCATTCTAAATTAGACAAAAAGATCAGACCTGATTTCCGGAAAGGCAGTTTTAGTTTAAACTTAGAATTACTTTGTAATTGTAAGAATAGTGAGGTTTTGGAGAAAATTACTTGAGGACATCATGGAATCCCACCCCTGGAGTCTTTTAAAAGCAGGTTAGACAAATATCTGACAGGTATGGTTAGTCACTTTGTGGGGAGAGGTGATGGACAAGACAATCTTCGAAGTTCCTGTCATCCTGTCTGACATAATTCCAAGTTCAGAAGGGCTTCATTTCTATAAGTGAGTAACTTGGCACCTACTGAGCTTTCTGAGGTCATACAGAATTAGAAAATGGATACTGAATGGATAAAGCATTGCCATTATTGTGATAAGTCTTTAAGAACTGCCTTTTCTTATGGGAAGTCAATAGGAAGCTTACCTGTTAATAAGAGCAAGAAGAGCTCTTTGATTCAATAAGAGTTTATAGCAGTGTGAGTGCTCAAAACCGGATGAAACTGGTGATTTTCAGCAATGATTGAAGGGGGAGAGATACAACATTACTGCCCACATTGCATTCTGGGAAATGGGGAAATTAAAGGAAAAATGTCCCGTGTCCCAAAGGAATATATGGCACAGGCAGAACATGGGTTATTTTCTGGTGTGTTCATTCTGACAGATCATGCTGCTTTTTCACTTTAAATTTTTAATTGCATCTGATACCTTTTTATTATATAACTGCATTATATGCATCCAGGACCAGCGGTTAATATCTCTTAAATAATCTCTGCATGAACATTGCTGGGTATTTATTTATTCATGGTGTTGCTAGTCCCCTGCAATGGCAGGAACCACTCCAGTGCATACAGGAGAGATGCCAAGTAGGAGGCATGTGGAAGCAGGAGAAGAGGCTGCTTTTATGAATGAATTGAGCATTCTAAACTATTTGCTTCAGTGTATGAACTGAGCTGCTTCATCATGCTCTTCATGGCTATCTGAAATTAATGGCATTTTGGCTACGATTGGGGTCTGAATCTGAGATCTTCAAAGTCAAAACCATGAACTTTTCCCTTTTAAGAAGACAAAGCCTGAAATCAACAGCTAAGGACAAGTAGTTTCCATGGATCTGAGGCAGAATGCATAACTACATAATCGATGCATATCTGGAACCAAGCAAATGATGGATCTCTTGGTGACTTGACCAAAAAAACAGAAGGAAGCTATACCATGATTAGAAGAATGAAACCTTTCCTAAAACTTCTTTTTGCATGAATGTGAATAACATTTTTTTATTCTGAAACAAAATATTTTTTTCAATTTTAGATTTTTTTTTAATATTACAGTGGTTAATCTTAGTATGTTGTTTCAAAAAGATGGAGTACATATAATTTTGATAATATTGGAATGAACTACTTCAGCATTTGGGAAATTAAACATTTGTAAAAATAAACCAGATAAACCCAGAAACTAAACTGAAATGGTTCTCCATTTTCAGAACTACACCAATTATTTTCAAAGAGACAATAATTTCTAGTCTAATTTTAAATAAAATTATGATGCATCTAATTCTTTTTTTCTTTCTCCCTGAAATTAAATATTTTTAAAGGAATTACTACAATCCTATGAATTACACATACTGAAAAATAATTTACGTGTTTTTCTTATCATACTAAGTAATTCAAACCATCATATCTAATATAGAATTGCTGAGCATTTTTCTTTGTCTATAATGCCTAGCCATTTGCTTATTTTATTCTTTAGTTTATCTATTCTTTAATGATATATTTTCTATTATTTATTGCTTGCTTATTTATTTTGTAGCTTGGAGAATTAGGGTGGTATGGACAAAGTCAGATTGTCTACAGTCATCACAGAAGGCCATTATGCTAGTCTTTGTAGAAAACATTAAACAAAGCTTTATCTTACCTGAAGATGGAGGAATACATTGAGTTCACTCAAGGATGATTATGGCAGTAGAAAGTGAGCTAATACATTGTGGATTTTTCTCACAAAGAATATACAGAAAGAACTAAAAAGGAGCTAGAGGAAAATGAAACAGTCTGGAGAAACTTTGAGAACATCTCAGATAGCCAGTTGTCAAAGAAGCACAGAGCATGGTAGCAGAAGAGTAATACACTGTGTTTTCAGTAACCGTTTTTAATTTGTGTGTGTCCTGTGAACAGCACCTGGTGGTTGTGTTCTATCTATGAAGTGATATGTTTCTCCTGTTTCTGTGGCTGAGTAACTAGCAGTTTGGGTACCCAAACTAGGAAAGTATAAGGAGAAAAGAATGATACCAAAGACCACTAGTTTCTAACAATGGAATTACTCAGTGGAGAAATGAGGAGGGAAGGCAAGCAGAAAATTAGTCTGGTATGTCTGCAGGAGCTTGTTTATTGATTAAGTATGGTGGTATTTGCTACTGGGTCAGAGTTTGAGCTTTGTGCTGTAGCTTCACTAATGGCCTTTTGATATCAAGCAAATATATAATCTTAATATTATCCTAAAAGATTTGTAAGTATTAAATGGAACAGTTTGACTAGAGAAATTATGCACCAGATCAGCTATCAACTTTTTATAGTGATTCTCCTCTTAATAACAGTTTTCTCTGGTTTTCTATAGATTTTAGTACACTCTGGGGTGTTGGCTACTAGAGGAAACAGCATACATTTTAGTTGCTTGTGGATGTGTGCATAAGAAAGTGCAGACGTGAATCAAGCAAAAGAAGAAAGTTAGATATTTTTTTCGAAATAATTAGATAATAAACCCCTGAAATATGTGCCATTCAGGAAACAAGGAAACTAGAAATATTACAGACATTGCAGCTATTGCAGGGTTATATTAAAACTGTTTAAACTGTTGTTACTTAGGAAGAGACAATGGCAGAATATGTACCCACATTACAAGAAAAGTTAGTGTCTGCAGTTAAATTGCTCATCTGTATATGGACTGTGAACACAAAGATGATGAAATGCCTGTAAAATTTTTTATTGTTAAGCAAGAAGGCAGGCAAANTTTCCCCCCCCCCCCCGCCCCCCGCAGATATTAGAATCATCTTTAAATAAATCAGTAAAATATGTTAGTTCTGCATGTCTACTGTTATCCAATGACTTGCAAAGATGTATTTACTGTTACTCAATAATTTGTCCTGATGCTCAAGTGCAGATCACTGATGCACTGGGCAGCAATGTCTCACCTCAGAGCTCTGAATCCTCTAAGAAAATTGGCAACAGAAACATTGAATGCAAGTGAGTAGGAGCTACTGCCGGTGGCCATGCTGTCTGCCAGGCACAGTGTGGGCCACTGGGCACTACTTGCCTCTATGTGTGAATGTCTACCTTCCTCAATTGCACAAGGAATGAACGCTGACTATCTCTGTGGGGCCACCCATGCCAGGCTCCTATGAATCACTTCAGTGGTCTTGGGAAGGTGAAGTGATAATAAATTCATAATAGAGTATTGACTTCCTGGTAAATGCAGTTGTCTCAGATGAGCTGGTGGGGTTATCAGATGGGACCAGGCTGGTGGATGAAAAATGCTTATACCAGAGCTCCGATCTGCTACTAATTAGCTTTCTTACAATCATCAAGAGACTCTTAGCATGCTAACTCAATAACCATCAGAAAATGCTTTATCTTTTCAGCTGCACATGCATATATATTTATACGCAACTATGTATTTGTGTATTTATGAATTTATATCTACTGTTATGTATAAGGTGTGCAGCTGCTGAGAGGTTTCAGCCGTCATAGGTAGGGCCCAGCTTAACAAAGCACAAGAGGCAGTGTGGGAAGCATGCAGCTTGCATTATTCCCACTGAGTATGTCACCACACAAATGCAAATATATTTCCCTCGAGTGCCAAGGCAACAAACATCCCTGGGTGGAGCTCTCACATGCTGTTTTTCATTGACTCCAGCTTCCAGACCACCTTGGTAGACCTGGGACTTCTCCCACCTGGCTTACTGAAGTGAAGAATCAATCCTTACCAGTGGATTTTTTGAGGCTACATAAATATAAAATGTCCTGCTGAGAGGGGAGAAAGTTATATTTCAAAGCCTGTTCTTTAAAAACTGCTGATTAGTGCTAAAGAAATCAATTTAACACAAGAAACATTCATAAAAGCCTATTCACTCTGCAGAAAATAAATTCATAATTCCATAGGGAAGTAAAAGAGAAAGAAAAAAGTATCTATCCAGTCAGCTTCTACATGATTTTTCTTCCCTAAAGGGTCCTTCTGTATGTAAATTAAACCACTGCTCTTAAAAGTGGTTGACTTGAGAAAAGAATTCTTTGTTTTAAAAGCTGACTTACTATTATGTGTACACCNCTACTGTAATATTGCTGTCTGACTTCAAACAAACAAAAAACGAACAAACAAACAAACAAAAACAAATTATGTATCTCTTGGGGAAAGCCTGCAACTTTAAATGGAAGACAACAGAATTCAGCATCAACAAGTCCTGAAAGAAAACTAAACACTTACATACACTTATATGTATATAATTTAAAGGAAATTCTTTGCAAGCCTCTGAACACCAGCACACATAGAACTTTTATGATTAATTTTGTTTGCTTGTGTGATTTCATTTTTATATTTCATCATTTTTTGCTTCAGTCCTTAAAAAGCTGCTGCTTTGTCCAAGGTAACATGAAATCAGATATCCACTTTCTGGTGGTTTTTTTTTTTTTTTCGTTTCTTTGGAAAATATAAGCAATCAAACCCAGCTTCATACTGCAAGAAACTTTTCCTTGGTGTTACTGCTCATAGTATCACTGACTTCAGCTATGTTTGCCTATTATTTCTGTCAGGGAATCTGGACAAGTAGTTCCCATATGTTATTAAAAGAAAGCAATATTGGAATCTACAATTGCATTAGAGCTGAATCAACAGTCCAGATCTAAAATTACAGCATAAAGAAAGTTGGCCTTTGGTGTTAAGGCCACTGTTTTACAAAATTTCTATCCCTAATGCTAGGAAAGTGTAAGATCAACTTAGGATGTGTTTGTTGTAAACGACACCCAACATTTTAAGAAAACTGCTGGTTTTTGTTTTGTGTGTGTGTGTGTGTGCGTGTGTGTGAAATTTCTGCCACATTGAAATCAGAATTTGAAAAGAAAGTAGTACTGAAACCAAAACACTGGAAGAATGTTCATATCTGGTGGTTTAAATTTGAACACCATCTCTCCATGTTTTAAAGGCTGCAGTTTTGGGTTGTCTTGGGATAAACTCCAGCATATATCACTGTGTGTTTCAGTGCATTGTCTCCAGGCAAGCTTTTAGTTTTATTGATTGTCATTCTAGCAAAATACTGTAAAACATCATGAAACTATGGTTTTTACATATATTCCTCAATTCAGATTCAAAAGGTTCAGATTATTCTTAGGCCTTGCAGGGAGAGCAGAAGGAATTCTAGGAGGAAGCTGTGACCTTTGTTTGCCTTCATACAGAGACTGGATAAATTTTTGTTTTCTACACTTACACGAATCCAAAAATTGACTTTGAAGACAAAAATAAGGGAGTAAAGTGCTCAGGAGGGAAGAGAGTGGCTGATGCCCTAATTCTGCCTCAGCCTCATCTTCCTTCCCCTTGCTCTGACTACTAACAGAGCTGAAGACATCTATCACAGGCATGGTCAAATCATGCTTTAAGCAAGGAATGCTTNNNTGAATTTGCAAGTTGCAAATTCAAGCACAGAAAGTTGCACACCTGAGATGGAATGTTCTGTTTTATGTGAGTTTCTGCTGGACCTCACTTGCTACAGCAATGCCAAACACAGTAACTCTGGTGGTCTGGAGAAGAGAGGTTGTGACTTTGCCTTGAGTAGCCCCTTTCTAATTCTGGGCTGACCCTAAGTCTCATCCTCACCTTCTTCAGTCATCACGGAGGAGGATCTCCTGCTGGATATGACCCTGAGGTCCAAGATCTTACATTGAAGTCAGATCTGACTTCAAATTTGGTCTTCCCTTGTGGAGCAGTTTAAATCAGAAGACCTTCAGGATTTCCTTCCGGTCTAATTATTCCACAACTCCACAATATGGTTAGAGGTGCAGTTTTAAGCTGCTGAGCCTGGTGGATCACAAAGGCACCTGGATTGTAAAAAGGAGGTAAGAAAGGCAAGCCTGCTGGCTTAAACATGCCGTGCAGGGATGTACACCTCCAACGGAAGCCCTTCAGTGTCTGCATCCTGGAACTAGCAACTGAGAGGTAACAAACTATAAAAAGGAAAAAAGTAGTGAAGTACCTTTCTGATAGTTCCCGGACTAGCAAAGTGAAGGTTTATGTGAATTGTAAAAATTAGTAGTCCTAGGCTCTTCATGGATAAGCACCTTTTCCTTAACCTTTTCTTCTCTTCCTTCTAGGTCACTTGCGGTTTTCTAATCCTGTCAATTCTGTTTTCCAACTGAGGTTTATGGAAATTCAAGTCAATTAAAGTTTTTTGTTTTGGTTTGGTTTGGTTTGGTTAGAAATTAACTATTATTTATAATGCATCCAAACTGCTAACTAACTATGCATGGCATGTTCAGATCAGTTTTTTACTAACTGTATTATTTGACCTCTGGCAAAGAAAATTTCTGCAGGAGCTGCCAAATAGAAATATTTTCGCTAAGATACATAGTATATGGTCTTCATCTTTGCAGATTAAATTCTGCCATGACTTGTGGCCTGTTGGTCACTCTAGTCAGTGGATTTGAGCGGGCTCTGGATGAGAGCTTGGTCTCATGATACTATTTAATAAGAAAGTGAAAAGCTGCACTCCAAAACCCAGGATTATTTTTAGGCTCACAACAAGCAAACAATAAAACTGACAACACAGTAGCCAGTAGAAACTGACATAATAAAACTGGTGCTGAGTTTTTAGTTTTGCATTACCATTACCATTTAATTTTAAAAGGAAATAGTAATAAACACCACAAAGGGAACCTACAACAAACCAGCAGGAAAGGATGTTAAAATGCTCCTCATCGATCTGCCAGAGGGGAAAGACTGGATTGGAACTGTTAAATTTAAAATTTTACTGAAGGCTTTATTGCTGGAATTTCTGTCTAGAGGAGATGAGGAGAAATAGTAAGTAACTTGGACAAGCTGCATGCAGAACAACACTGACATCTGATCATAATTTTAGGGAGGGTCATTCTGAAGGTGATCTACTGTCAATGATGAGCCTGTATTGCTCATAAGCACTTCTCATCCCTGTTAACAATTTGTTTTGGAATGTTATCTGTTTTCTTTGTTAAACTGCTCAGATTAGTGGTGAACTCTGGCCTATATAGTAGAGTCCTGACTAGAGCAGACTCCCCTGTGTTGCGGCTTGCTTAGGTTCTTCAGGGAGACAGATGCCAAGGAGAGGCACAAAGGACCTGTTCTGATGAGAGAATTAGGTTAATCTGATTCAAGCACTTCTTCCACAAGATGAAAGCCTTCCTATACAATGTAGTTACATTTTGCCTATCCATTCTTCTAGGCACCTTATTTTCCACTGACTCTCAGTGTTGATTCATGTAATTTTTCCTTGCTATTTTCTTGACCTCTTCTGTTCTCATCTGTTAGTACAATTGCTCCTCTCACTCAGTCAAATATATACCATGTTCTCCTGACACAAGAAAGAGCTTCACATATAAGTAGATATTTTAATTAGAGGGACAGAAACAAAACAAGGCAAAAATCAAACACCTCTTTCACTTGGTGAGGGGCAACACTTAGCATAGTCTCTGCATGCTAAGATATGTGGTTGCAGTGGAGCTGGGGAATCACAGAACCCCAGAAACACAGAATGACTGAGGCTGGAAGGGACCGTTGGAGGTAATCTTGCCCAACCCTCCTGCTCAAGCAGGACTACCTAGAGCTGGTTGTCCAGAAACATGTCCAGGTGGCTTTTGAAGATCTCCAAGGAAGGAGAATCCACAACCTCTCTTAGCAACCTGTGCCAGTGCTTGGTCACCCACACAGTAAAGTGCTTCCTGGTGCTCAGAGGGAACCTCTTGTGTTCCAGTTTGTGCCCATAGCCTCATCCCATTACAGGGTACCACTGGAAAAAAAACTGGTTCTGTCTTCTTTACACCCTCCCCTCAGTTACTTATATACATTGATAGGATCCCCTGAGCCTTTTCTTCTCTGGGTTAAACAGTTCCAGCTCCCTCAGCCTTTCCTCTTGGGAGAGATGCTCCAGTCCCTTAATCATTTTAGTAGTCCTTCTCTGGATTCTCTCTGGTATGTCCATGTCTCCCGTGCACTGATGATCCCAGAACTGGAAGCAGTACTCCAGGTGTGGCCATTCAAAGATGCACAGAATCTCATTATTAACCTATGACCTTTGTACCATTCAGATATAGCAAAATGTCCATCTTTGTTTAGCAGAGAACTACCTCAATGAGAGAGGAGCTTATTTGAAATATGATGTTTTAGCTGCTTGCCAGTCACTCTCCAATTCCCACACGGAAGACATTTCAGGTAAGAAGGTGCTGAAGAAGTACGTGTGAGAAAAACATGCCTCATCTGTTCTAGTGTTTCTGGCTGCTCTAACATCACTGTGAAACAAGCATAGATGAAGAGGACTGACTCCCAGAACTTTATACTTGAGTAGCACTTGGATACAATGAACTGTTTTCTTTGACATATCTAGCAACAATCCTGCAAGTGTTAGCTTAGTTGACCACTGACTCATTGATGCAGTGCCTGGATTTTTCTGCAACATGGGATTCATGTAAACAGAAAAATTCAATTCTACATACATCAGCCTTCTGCACAACCTTAAAAGAAATAATATTAATGTGATCTCATTTTTCCTTACCTCTTCCCTTGGATTATAGTTAACCAAACTTGTTTGGTGAACAGCCGAAGCTTATTCTTTGTTCATCTACATCTGACAGTTATCTTTCTGAAAGTACACAATAGGAAACTTCCTTGAGTGACAATGTAACAAATAAAAGTCCCAAATGTGAAGTTCCTCTAATGAGTCATACCTCCAGTGTTGAATGCATGGAGCTCATGCTTTGCATTTTCTTAGCACAACTTAACAATAGCAGAAGCAGAAATAGCATTTGTCTCTTATTCTGATTGGCACATGTTAATTTACAACACAGAATGCATCAGTGCAACCACACTACTATAACTTTTCTCTCTCTGCTACTTCATTTTAGCCTTTGGTATTTCTTTTTTCTTTCTTTCTTTCTTTCCTTTTTTCTTTTTTTTTCTTTTTTTTTTTTTTTTCCACTATTAGTCCAACATTTCATCTGAAATTCAGGAGCACCAGAGAGACTCACTATAAATCCAAAGCCTAATCAATTACAAGTGAATAAGAAACATGTCCTATATCCTCCTTTTAAGGCTTTTGCCATTTTTAGGTCTTTTCCCATTTTGGATGAAATGAAAGATTCAGGGTGAAACTGGAAATATTTAAAATGTGAAACTGGAAATATTTAAAATGTGAGGCTTCTGGGCTGGGTGCAGGCTTCATCTACCTAGCTTTGCTGTGGAGCTGCACATCATAGCTGTATGCAATAACAAGATATGCCATTGAGCTGTTGGCTAGCTGAAGGCAATGGCAAGATGTGCCTGAGGCAAAATGTGCACTATCAATCTATCAGCATGCAGCATATAAGAACAACACACAGACTTCAAAGAAAGAGACTCTTCAGAAGATATGTATAAGACCTTTAGTAAAGTTATAGATGGAATTTGCAATGATCCAGAGTACAGGGGCTGTCAGCCTGGTGATGACTTGGTGTGTGCGTGTGTGTGTGAGGGGCACATGAGTTGGGAAGGGCTTTTGTACAGCTAGGCTGCACTTTGTTCTTTCCACACAGATAAATGAAGGCGTAGAGATCCTTGGACTGGTGAGGTAGCCGTCAGATGAGAAACCTTGGGGTTGAAAACCACTGCTTTTGTATTTCAGTGTAAGGAATGTTAAACATCATGTATAAAAAGGTGAACTGAAAAGTAACCCTTGAACTGCAGAATGCCATTGGAATTCTAAAAATACATAAATATTTAGAAACCTTCAAATTGTTGTATTTTATTTTGGATTGCTGTGAAAAATGTCTATGTCCTAGCAAAATGCACACTAGTTTACAGGTACAGATGTATTTTTAATAGGAAACACTGGGGTACAGATTTGTTTTTAATAGGAAACACTGGGGTTTCTATTTTTTGTGTGCTTTCTGCCATGCTAATTGTCTTTCCATTTTCTCTTTCAGTGAAATATCTGAAGAATAGTGATTTTTCTTCTAAATTTCTGTAAAGTACATAAGAATCTCTGTTTCATTATAAAGAAAGAATTATGAAGAAAAAAAAAAGAATATGAGTCTTGAAGGCTCAAAATTATAGGCAAATAAAAAAAGTTACCAACACAGATAACAACAACCTTATCAACATGTGTTGTCCTAATAAAACATATTATCTCTCCTAGCAACCCCACACTTCCTTTAAAAGACAACAAGATATTTAAGGTGCTGTCATGACTTCTAAATAGCATGTTTGGTTATGGTGGGCCTGGTTGAAAGGAAAGGATTGTTTTTCAGAGGTTATTGAGGAAAAATTACAGTGTTACTCATCTCCTGTTGTCAGCTGGAATACAATTCCACACACTCCTTGTGGTTATGTCTGCTGATTGTTGGGTTTACACACAGAGTGGTAAGTCATAATCTTCTCTCCATTTCTTGCTGCTTTCTTACATTGCTATTATTCCTAGGCGCTTTTGCAGATACGAAGGGAATGTGTATAGACAGTAATAACGATACATGATTTTTATAATCCTCTTTCAAGACCTTCCATTTAGTTACAATTAAGACCAGGGGTCTAACTTCAGGTTGTGTTTTTCCATGTTAAATGTCCAAGGCTGAGGTCTCTGCTTTGGTATCACAAGCAGACTAGAGTTTTATCATTACTGCAACATGACTAAGCAAAAGCTAGAGAATGTTCTTGACTTGTTTTGAGAAGGCAGTTTAAGAAATTGCAGGTATTAGTTGTACCAATGTGTGAAGCATTACAGTAATCCAACTTGTTTTTTTTTAAGTTTACCATGCACACAAAATAGTAATGATCCTCAAAACACTGTTTTAATGTCTGAGTGATTGTTGTCCTGCCATTGAATTATAGTAAATTACTTTGTAATATTTCTTAAATTTTATCTGGATGCTCAGAAAATCTTTGATGAGATTGAAAAGCCGATATTGTTTCAAACTTCATAAAGATATGGTACATGTAATAAACTCTCCAAAAGAACAGTGTTAATAATGACAACACCAATCAAAACTTTGAGTTTTACATTTAATGTTTAAATTCCACACAAGGCCACATTGTACCTCACAGAGGTAATGAGCAACAGCTGAAAGGATTCAGTGTGGCTGCAGAGATGCTAATACTCTTAAGAAACATGGTCCGAAGCTCCTTGCTGCTTCAACATAGGAGTAGAGTGAAATGAAGAAAATGATAACCACTTTAAATAATTATTTTTCTTATGGATAAATATTAAAAGCTTTCTTGGCCTCTGTATTCATGATTAAGATAGAGAAGGTGTCGAGTCTATGTTCACATTATATATGGTACTGCTATCTGAACTCCTAGCATATTCTGGATAGCTTGCATCTCATGTTCATATTGATCTTATGTTATGGGAACTGATGTTCAGTTAGATTACAGGTTCCATCTACCTTTTTAGCCTCCACCGCTTTTCTTGCAGAAAGGTGTGGCAGTCTCATCCACCTGTGGTTGGTCACAGGGCAGCAGAACACAGGGAGGTTAGGTGGAGGCTGTTGGGCCAGACAAAAAGTAAAAATACCCAGTTTGTGTATTTTGCACACGGAGTGTGTTCTCATGTGGACCAAGAGTGCTCCTGTGGGTATATAAAGTAGATCAAGAATTTGACACTGATCTTGGAAGTTTTCAACACAGAGATGTCGGAGGAGGCAGTGATTCTTAGCTTAAGCGGAGGTAGAGCTCTGAAAACTTCCTATTTTTATGTGGAGGAGCAAGAGAGGTGCAGAAGAGAGGAAAGGCTGTTTTTCAAAGAAAAAGTAAAATTTCTTTTAAACCAAAACTAATTTTAAGATTGCAGAAGTGCATTGTTTGGCGTTAAAACTGTTACTCTGAGTATCAAAAATTAGAAAAGGTAGACTTTTTTAACTAGGAAGCCTATATTCTATAACATCCATAAAAATAGTGTCCTTTTGGATGATTTCACCCTGCCACTATTCAACATTTGCCCTTGACCTTCCATGATCTAACTTCCTGGTGTAGCCTCTGTGATGTTCTTGATGATATTTGACTGCTTTTCAGTTGACCTCCATTGCAAAGTAGGTCTTAGATGCTGTGGAAGGCCTTCACACAGTTGGATGTGATGTATTTCCTCTTTATGTAGGGAGATCAAACACCACCTCTTTCAGTGTAAATATTCCCTTTTGTGTCAGTGGCCTTTGTACAGCTCCATAGGACGGACATGCCAACAATGTTCATGGAAGTTTGTTTATTTTCAGTGGCTTTTCACTTCTTTCCTTTTCCCAAAGACAATGTTACTCAGGTATATTTATACATGTGTTTAGAAGACCACATACATAACTTTGTAGGCTGTAAATGTTCTTTTTTTCTCTTTTTCTTTTGGCTGTTTAGCTATTGCAAGCATACTGCATACTGCATGAAGACAGACTGGGGCATGGAAGATGAGGAAGCAAAAGATGTTTGCTGTGATCCGGCTGACAGTAGTGCAATTAAACTGCCAAGAAAAAAAAAATGCATGCTTTACTTGTCTAAAGATTGGTTTCAAGCCAAGCACATTTTGTACTGCACATTCAAGGAAGTAATTAGCATATCAGGCATTGTAATAGTTTAGGTGATGGGCAACAAGATATTAGTCACTGCAAATAGCTGCAGAATGGGACTAAAGTACATTACACGGAAGGTTGTTTGACACCATTTATCTAAGAAGAAAGAACATATAAATGCATCTAAATAAATTAGAATGTAAAATTACATTTCTCCCTTCCTTTGAAAACAGGATTAAATTTATTGAAATAATTTTACATGCTTGCCTCACACTTTTTTTTTTTTTTTTTTTTTTTAAGAATAAAAGGTGTCTGCAGGTTAGCCCATCCTCTCTAGGAGCAGCAGAGATGGGAATTACTGTAGCTTTCTATGCTTTGCAGTGATGCCACACACAAATTCAGTGATATCTCATACCATTATCTTTGTTTAAGACCTTATGCTCCCCAGGTGAGCTAAGAAACAATTCTTCTGAAACAGGTAACCATCAAAATACAAGGATAATACAAGACCCAGTGCTGAGTAAGGGCAAGGCAAGGAAATAGTTGCAAGGAATTCCACTTACGTCCCAAATCTGAGAGGCAGCCAGGAGGCAAGTCAGCCTCTGCACTCACGCTGGAGAGCCTGCGACCAAGGACAACCGCATTATTTTTATCTGACAGAAATAAAACAAAACAAAAAACAACAACAAAAAGAAAACACACCATAAGTCAAACTGTCAAAAGGAAATTTTTGCCTGGAGTCCAGCCTGTTTTACAAGTATTGCCTTCCATAAAATTTCCACTGTGGGTAATTATGTGAGTCTTCAAAAAGACTGTATGTCCTTGAGTACTTAAGGACAGTACATGCTCAGCCAGCATAATTCGAATGGCAGATCTGACACAGCGCTAATTAAACGTCAGCCCAAATGCAACGGCAAGTTCAGAACTAAATTATCCATGACCATTTTCAGTAGATGTGTCTCTGTAACAGTAAGGTCACAGCTGGATAACAGACCCTTGTGCATTGGGAACTAACAAAAGCTTATTGCTAAAATAGCGCTGTTGATTTAGTGGCCACGACATTGGTTCATCACTGTAAAACATGCATGCCACCTTTTATAGGATGTTAATAAAACTGGCCATAAACTAAGTGATAGAAAAG
The DNA here is from genome assembly GCA_013399475.1 of Chauna torquata. NCBI lineage: Eukaryota > Metazoa > Chordata > Aves > Anseriformes > Anhimidae > Chauna > Chauna torquata. The sequence continues at coordinate 509,764 of VXAL01003266.1, read as the reverse complement.
ACCTATGAAACACTCCTACATTAAGGAATGTAGAGATATTTTTTTCCAGCTACAAAGAAAGCCTATCTGATTTCAGACACACAGTGAAATGTCCACTGTGATTATCAAGATTACCACTGTAGGAAGTTATTAAAAGGCTAATTGTAGAAAATGGCTAAAGCAACACGTTGGCTGCATCTATTATTGATTACATGGAGAAATTCTGGGTATATGTGAGGGTCTGAAGAAAACATCCAAGGGGGATATATTTACTTTTCCTCAACCTCTTGAAAGGCATCAGATCAGTTCAGCTGTTTGTCAGAGGGCTCTTTTTCATGCTGTTGACCAAATCAGACTAGATCAAACTGAACTTCAGTCATCTTAGATATAGAGTTCTTAGGCTAGTCATCTGTTGGGAATATCTCTGTATCATCAACTAGTGCTTGCTTTGGCACACATGGTAGTATCTTTTATGCAGAAACACAGATATGGAACTGAACACTTGCAGGTGGAATTACAGTTTATGTGTAAGTAGGAACCACAGGGGAAATATAGTCTTCTTCAGGGGAAAAATTCTCTTCAGAAAGGNTTTATTTTGCTTCTTGTTTGTTTGTTTGTTTTTGCTTTGTTTTTTGGTTTTTTTTTGGCTGCATGATACAGTCTATGCTTTTAAATTGGCAGTGGGAGCAGTGCATGTTTCCGAATTCTCACTGCTGCAAATGTTCTCATTGTTCATTCAAGAATTAATCTTGCATCTGGAATACTGTTATACTCCTATTCCTAGTCCAGGTATCATGTGTGAACTGAACTATTCAGTTGTTCACTATTGACATGTACAAAAGTAAGATTAGAACTTGTTCACAGTCCTTGTGTCCTGGGTCTCTCCTTGAAGAGTGTGACATGATTGAAAGATGAGGGCTTCTCTCCTGAAGTAATTGATATGGGTGTTGTCACTGGGATCTGCTCATATTCAAGATGATTGCTCCACTTCTGTGGCCCATGATCACACAAAGATGACATGAACATATTCAGAGATGGGTAGGTGTTTTGCACATATATAAATGTTTATACAAACTGCAGTACAAGAGGTAAGGAGTCCCAATGAGTTTTCTTTCTTTCTTTCCTTCTTTTTTCCTTCTTTTTTCCTCCTTCCTTCCTTCCTTCCTTCCTTCCTTCCTTCCTTCCTTCCTTCCTTCCTTCCTTCCTTCCTTCCGTACTTCTTTCCTTCCTTCTTTCCTTCTTTCTTTTTGGAAGTGCTTTTGAATTATTTCAAATAATATTTGGGCAAATCTCAAATAATCATTTGTTGCTACAATTGCCAAATTATATGTTACTCATGGCTAGTATTATATTGTGCTGGTTTAAGGTTTTTTTATTATTATTAGAATTTCTTTGTGGTTGAACTACCTAAAATGAGCATTATAATTTCTAATCAACATTATTTCCATATATAATTTTGGAAAACTTTAGTAGGTCACTGTGCTATTTGAATTGGTGGAAACATCACCAGGTACACTCGCTATATTTGTCCACAGGAGCTGACTTTTAAGCTAAATTTGAATTCAATAGAGGATACCTTTATGGTGAAAAATTTAGTGGAAAAGAAAAAAGTGTAAGAAGAAAATCAATATGAAAAAAGTATTCAAAATGTGTTGAATGACTGAAGTATGCATATAAACAGGAGCTGACATAAATTAAGTCTAGTTGACAACAGTGTCAGCGTAAGTAGATGAGCTTTAGTTAGCCCTTTAGAATGAAGGAATAGCTTAGTCATAAGAATAGAGGAGTAACAAGCGTAAAAAATCTGTTTTTCACTATGAAAGCTGCAAAGGTGTTGAGATCCTTTGAGAGAAGCAAATTGAATGGTGGTGGCAGCCAGTTGTGGGGTGCCGAATGTAAGAAGGAACTAAAAGTTGGATATTCCCCACCCAGTCCTGTAACACTTGGTGCCTGGAGTTGCAGGGTGGTGGGGGAAGGCAGGGGGTGACACTAGTAGAAAGGCAGAAGAAAGGTGATGAGAAGGCAATGTCTGTAATAATCAGGTCTACAATTTTTGTGTCCAGTCTTCTGAGATTTACTGTATAGGACGGTTCAGAATTGCTTTAATGGAAATAAACAGATCATTCTAAGCATGTATGTGCAAAACAAAGAAAACATGACTCTGTATTAGTAACAGTTTGTCATTACGTTAAATGAGACAGAAAAATGTAATTTGAAAGAGTTTGTTCAGCTGTGGCACTTGTTCAGATTTGACAAAGTAAGCAATCTTTTGAACAATGAGCTGTCATAAAGAACACAGGATATAAGTATTGCACATTTAGAAATCAATATATAATGCTATACATTATCAGAATGTGTGGGCAAATAAAGGAAAACCAAGTCACTAGTTATGGTGATGGTCTGATTTTGCATAAATATTCTCAGAAATTGAAACAATGATTTCTTCCTTCTAAATACAGCATGACATGAGTTATATTCATCTACACTTGTCTGCTCAGGTGACGGAACAGCCAGCCTTGTCCTTGTAGTGTAGGCTTTGGACATAAGAGAAGATGGAGAAAAGCAAAAGAGAAAATTTTCTCTTTTCTGTGACAGAAGAGGAAGATGGTACTTCTATATTTGTGAGATAAGTGCTCAGCAGGTCGAGGACTACGAAGTTGATGCAGCTGAGATGAAATAGATTCAGACTCAGGGATAAGCAAAACAGGAACTATTTGTCCATGCAAATAGGTAGGACAGCGAACGAATGAGATAACCTTGGTTCTGCTCACACTGTCTACAGCTCATGAAACTCCATTCTGCCTTTAATAAAGAAGGAGATATCATGCAAACTCTTGCACTTTATCTCTCTATTAATCCACTCAGCAAACTCTTGGCTTTAGTTGATGTATTACTTCAAAAGTGAAGGTAACCACATATTTCTCAAGAATGCAATTGCAATACTCCCATTCCAAAAGAGTCCCAAATTCGCAAGAATATTTCAAAAGGTGTGTGCTATGTACTTGTGGGTGTTTGTAGTCTTTCCAGATACACCTCAGTTGCACTTTCAAACCTATTGATCAGTAATACTGACAACACTTGATTTAACAAAAGCTTGAAGCTTTGCACCTTCTTGTGGGGCCAGAGGTTGGGGTTTTAGGAAGCAAGACCAAAAAAAAAAAACAAAAACAAAAAAGAAACCAGCCAACCAAACAAATAAACAAAAAAAGCAGCAAAACTCAGAATAAGTATTTTAGGATTCCTAAGGAACCTGAGAGATGTGGCAACTGCCAGTTCTCTTGATAGAGATCTCTCTAGTAATCTTGATAGACAATAATTAAATCTGTCACTGTTTGAAAACCCTTTCTTTACAGCTTGTATACAACAGTCAGTGCTGTATGCCAGTATAGCAGTACTCCTCGGAAGCAGGAACTTAATGAGTAAGGCCAGTTAAACTGGCCTTACTCATAACAGAGGGCAACAGGATTGTTCTGGAAACAGGACTGTGCACTGTAATGAATCCAACTGCACATTCAGAAACTCTCCTTTGGATGCAGGAAACAAGAACAGTCTTCTTCTGGGGGAAAATGCACTTGTATATGTAAAGAGACTTTTATGTATATATCCCTGTAGTTTCTCCAGAAGGCATAGTTACATTTGAATCAAAATGCTTGCAATTTAAATGTATGATTCAAAATCAGAGGGGGAAACAGCTTCATTAGTTTATTAAATAAAAATAATACAAAATGACAGTAAACACTCAAAGTGATTTGTCTAACTGCTGTCACCAGACATTGCTACTGAAGATGGATGATAAAACCTATTGAGTTTTTCTGTTTCCTGGATAAACAGCTGAAGGAAATGTGTCTGTGTTCTTCTATTCTTGCCCTAGGGCATTTTCATTAATATTGACATCATCAAGCCCTGTGCTAGTGGACCAGAAGAAGAATGACATATTCTGGTGACTAATCTAATACTGGCAGCAGTAGGCAGCCTGAATTCAACATAGAAAAATATTTTTAGTGGATTTCTCCTGAGCCCAGAACTGAAGCCAGCACTTGGCAAAAGTCATCACTCACCAGACAATCAGCCAAGCAACTCTGAAAACTTTTGAAGATAAGTAATAATGTATTCTTACACTTTAGCATCTCACCTTGTGCAATCAGTTTTAAATATAGCTTCATTTTTAAATTCAACTTCTTTGGACAAACCAGTACTTTAGAAATAGCCACCAGTCTGTCCTGTTAAGTAAACAAAGTTGTGTGAACAAAACCGAGCAACACCAGTACACTTACAGAATCTAAACCGCATGACTTTTACTAGAACTGAATATATTCCACTTCCTTCCCTTTCCCTTCCCCTTCTTTTTGCTATCTCTTCATCCTTCTAGTTAGATTGGAAGTGTTGTTTAACATGAACAGATACTGATGGGCAAGGCAGATAGTCACCCCTGTTGCTGAAAATTATGTTGGTGGGAAACAGCATGTTTCTGGGCTGTGCTCTTGGGACTCCACTTTAGTGTGGGCTTTAGGCCATGGTCTTGCTTATACAGTGGAGGCAGATAGCATCCCACGATATCTTCTACAACTTCTGTACATTAGAGCTGCAATCATTCAGAGGTTCATGTCATGTTCTTCCTCTTCATGCATTAGGAAGATAGAGAACATAGGAAAAGGGCTAAGTTTTAGCTCTTTTCAAAGTATTATTTCAAAAGGAAATAACCTGCACTGAGGAAAGAATAACTTGTTATGAAGAGATCCATCAAATGTGCTCTCCTTCCTGAATCAAAAAGAGCAGACATGAATACAGTGAAATGTCACAGCTTAGATTTACTTCTCCAGGCTGATCCTGGATTTTGTAAATTCTGCTCAAGGGAAGAGAGGTGGCTCAGTCTGGTCATCTAAATATCAACCATGGTGGAACAGAGTTGATTAAACAGAGCAGAAGAAAGGCTTTTTGGTAAATGTGACATGCCTGAAAGGAAATAATATAGTAGTTCCTTTCAGTATAATCCCACAGCTTGCTCTGATAGGGTCTCTAGCTGAAACAGAAGTTTATGTTCATTGGTAAATAGGAAAAAGTCTAGATGTAAGCTTCTCATCCACATATATTATTCCTGAATTAGGAGAAAAAGACAAAGGCTTCAAAAGAATTTCATGATGTGCTTTCAAAGCCATTCATACAACATGCATTTTTAAGACATTGCTTACAGCATTTCAATTAGATTTCTGAAAGCTATGCTAGATGTCATTTTACTTGAGTATGCAGCCTGTATTTGTCTGGATAATATAACTTGAATATCAAAATTCAATTAGAACTCAATGTAAATATTTAAATCCAATTATTATTACCAGGGAAGCACACAGATAAATATTACCAGACAACAATGTCAGTCAAAATTACACATAATTCACTGCACTTGGAAGACAATCACAGTTCATCTGAGCTTGTGAGTTCTTCATGCAATAAAATGGATACCAAAATTAGCTTGTGTTACCACGCTGTAGGCAGGTTATCATAATCAGCTGGCTAAGACCCCACATGGCACCATGGATGGGTTATGTCAGACAGCTTTAATTCTCACATTTGAAAGAACTAGAAAACAGGCTCTACTGCTATTCAGATGAATAGCTCTACCTGCCTGCCTGACATTTGTTTTTCTGCTGTAGATATTTACGTAAAGTCACTTTCAAATCAGGCCAAGGGAACTGAAGGGAGTCAGCTGAGACCAACCAAACATTGTATAGTTTGACAATACACTTTGTTTTCTTTTTCTTATCTATCCTGGATTTCTTCCTTCTGTATCACCCCAATGTCTGCTTCTCTGAAACAGTGGTTGAATTTATGGTTATGCTGATTTCATTAAAGAGCATTTGTGCCACAGATAGAGCATATGAACCAATTTCTGCTGCCAACCAAAATGTTTGTGAGACAATGAGAACCATCTCTCATGTTATTCTAGTATGTGGTCATTTTGAATACACAAGTGGTTCTATGAAGCTGAGGAAGAAGAGGAAGGAATATTTTTTTTCTGATGCTTGTCACTGTTGTATGCTTGTATGATGGGTCCAGCTCCCAAACTTCAACCTTAATGGGTTGATTTTATCAGGTTTTAGGAATAAAGAACTGATCTCTCTCAGCAGACAAACATCTCCCATATCATCTACATTGATCTTTTAGCCAGCAGCCGCAACCCCAAACCAAAACATTACTACAGCTTCCTCCTGTGAAACACCTCTAGTTCTGCTTGTAGGCATGGGCAAAACCATCTAAACTGCTAATACCCTGCTGCTAGTGAGCTATGTGGAGGTGATGCTCTCCAGCCAGATGTTTCCCATGCCTACCTCACTGGTTAGAAGGCCTAACATTATTAGCAAAAATCCTGGCACATTTAAATCAGAAGCAGAATCCACTAAGGAAAATCAGTGAGGAATTGTTTGGTGCTGTCTCTCTGGATACCTTTCAAGTTTGCAAGATTGGCAGCTATGCTGGTTAGGGCTCTGGCATTGAGGACCTCTCCGCACAGATAATTTTCTGTTTGGCTGTAATTTGTTAATGATAAATATTAAAACAGACAACAATGTCAGTCAAAATAACACATAATTCACTGCACTCTGAAGACCATCAATTTGTTTGAGCTTTGTATGAGCTTTATATGAGGTGGTGGATGACTAGCTAAGTTGGTTAACTAGCTCAATTCAAACTATCTTGGTAGCAGAGGGATTTTAGCAGGATATTTCATTAAAGAAAAATATTTCATGATTTTTAATTCAGGAATGTCTGAAAGTGATATTTGTGTCTTGGTTTTAACAAGCTGTCTTTAACAAACATATCCAAAAGAACAAGAATAAAGGGCAGAGAAGCTTATTAGGTAGGTTTCTTTGCAGGCTTAATGGACACAGAACTCAGAAATGAAGAGCTCAAATATCAAGAATTCCTATATGTAAGTTCTAAGTTAAATAAAATCTTAGTATAAGTGAGCTATACTTCTGTTTTGCTATTTCCATCTATATTTAGGAACAAAATCATTATCATATTTGAATATTTTAAGGATTTTTTTGTACTATTGACAAAATTAATATTTAATGAATAACACACTCAACTTTGCATAAAATATGTCTGCCTAATCCTACTATTGCAAAGACTTTATAAATCATTTAATTTTATATAACCTCATACATGGTATTTAATATGTAAAGTCTCAGGTCTTGCTTCTTGAATCTCAATGAGTACTTCATAACAGCTGACCTTATGGAAAGTGTTCCTCAGTCAGTCCAGAAAAATATTGATCCTTAAAGGCTCTGTGTTTGAAATTCAGTTAGAGTTGGGACAGGCAACAAACTCTTGTGAATCTCATTTACTCCTTTGATTTACAAAAGAAAGGCAATTTGAGACTCACGAAAATTAGCCATTAGAAGATTTTTCTTCCAAAATGGCCAAACTTCAGAATGCAGCAAACTGGTTTTCTTCACCATTTTCCTTGAGAAACAGCATTACAGTGAAAAGAATTTACTTCGAAAAGCTGTGAAAAAAAATAAAATTCGAAACAGTGACTTGTCAACTTAACTGGAAATGCACTATTCCATGGGACGTATGACACTGACACAAAGAGAACTGTTGTTTTTAAGAGATGTGTGGTATGAAACCTGAGGACACATAAGATATCTGCTGGAGAAGGCAAAGCAACACCTGAGCAGGAGTGAATATGCTCACCAATTCAGTAGCAGAGCTTAAGATGTGATTGCTGCATTTTCCAGTTCCAAATGGGAGAGTAATTGGGCAATTTAAGCATAGTGGGCATGTTAGGGAAAATCCGTGCTTGTGTAAATCAGAGTATTTGTGGTTCTCCCAAAATACTGCCTTCAGAATGTGACAAGGGATAAATATTTCTGTCTTTGTAGTGCCAGAGACTTAAAGCTTTTAAAACAATCTCTTTGGTATGAATATAACCACCATTGCGATCAACTGAGCTGCATACAACCACCACAGAAGCACAGAGAATGGAGTTCATGCAGGACCTTTTGTTCTAAAAATACACTCGTCTGTCATCTGAGTTAAACAACAGACTGTTGTATACAACAGTAGCAGCAGGAGGGCTTTTATGCAGCTTTCAGAATGACATGGTAGAAAGTAATATTTCTGTTTTCTTAGCTGGACTAATGTGTTTTAGCAGAATAAGAGGGCACTATATGTATATATATAACCTAGTCACCTTCTGACTCCATATGCGTATTTTTTCTTTTGGGAGATTGTCATGTATTCCATGCAAAGCATAAATCCATCTAGAGGAATAGTAGTTTTGTGGCCTAGAAGACAGGAGATCTGGATTCAGTTCTGATTCCTATTTTCTCTGCAGCACTCTTAAATGCTGTGGTAATAGCATGAATTGGCTGAGATAGAGTGCTCATCTCTGTGTGTAAGAATATTTAATAAGTTGTGAAATTATATCATGTCTATTTTTCAGTGGGTTATGGGATTAGAACAGTTTGGCCATTCATGAGCCATTCTCCTCTCCTGAAGTCAATAGGATGTAATTGTTTTAATGTATTTCTGAGGGAAACTGGAAAGAGAGTCACAGCCACGAAAAGTGAGTTTTCTCCAAACCTCAGGGTTTCTGAAAACATATAGGAGCTTGGAAAAATCACAGTGCACCATGAGCTTTTCCACTTGTAGGACCAGGTGCAGTCCTGCTCTGAAAGGCTGAAGGAGAAGTGAAGCCTCCCACACTGCAGCATGACCTAAGCTTTGCGGGGTCCTGTGAAGGGGGAAGAGATCTATACCTGCCAGCTGGACAGCCTTTCCTGTGTAGCCTGCGCTGGAGAGCCTGGAAGCCACAATGTTGCATTCATGAACGCCTGCTTCTTGCTCCTTGAGGGTAGCAGAACTAATAGAGAGACTGAACCTCTCAAATGTTTTATCTGCCCTCCCACCTTCTCTTTTCCTGACAAATCTGCTGCTGATTTCCTCTCTGTTTCTTCTGCTATTTTAAGCTGCATGTTCTCCAGCTCCTTTGTGGGCTAGTAAATTTGGTTATTGTAAAGAATGCAGGAACTATCATGATTTAAGTACAAGGATTAGGAATTTAAGAGGAAATTATATTGCACAGACTACAATGAAATCTTAGAGAAGGCGGTATTGCTTCTACGTGAATTGCAGCTTATTTTCCAAAATAGACTATACTACTCAGAACCATCAGAACCCATCCGTCTAATAAAAATGAGTACTTTATACATCGAAGAGGAAATATTAAGATTAAAGATAATATCAAAACGGAACGGCATTACTCCTGCTAGATAAAGACAAGCAGTTCTTCAAAGAAAACTGAATCTTTCAATTACAGATGTAAACCAAGCCCCTGAATTGAAGCTGAAAACTGAATTGCATTAATGTCATAAGCAGATATTTGACTAAGGATAGATTAATGTTCTGCCAGCAGGTATCAGAAACAGGATTGGAATCTCAATACTATATACCCAATTTCGCTTCAAGAGAATTACAAAAGCATGCCAAAAGGCAATTGCTTGTATGTTGAATTTGTGTACTATTTTTTCTTTAGACAGTATTCTCCAGTGCTGCAAATATACCACAGTGGTGGTTTTTCCCCTCAGTTTTTATCAGATAGAATTAAGCAGCTGGTAGAATGAAAGAAGATCACATCCAGCTAAAACTTAACACTTGCAGCTTAGATTTCCTGTTTAAAAAGTACCGTCATGTTAAAAGCCAACAGAATATTTGATGTGCTTGAGCCAGTCTACTCTGCTGTCCATTCCTAGACAGCAAAGCACCTGGGCAGGTGCTCAGGTCAGGATGCGTGCCCAAGCCATAATGATTTCAAAGGGACTCTACTAGTAGATCACATTTTAAAAATATTTTGATTATTTTGCTGAACAAAGTCCCTCACTGATGACCAAGGTGACCATCATTGCTTCATAACGTTGTCATTAACACCGGTTCACTTTAAGCATAAGATAAGCTCCTGTTTTTCTCCCTTGTGTGGTGGTAAAGTTCTTTTCTGTTTGATCTAAATGATTAGGCAACTAGGAGCAAGGCAGATGGAGATTAGGCTTATGTCTCTTAAGCAAAATACTTCAATAACCTTAAATACTTTAATAATCTTAAATTGAATAATTAACCTATTATTTAAAACATGCTCTAATGACTTTGAAGATTGCAGTAAACAATATCATAGCAGGAAATGGAAGATAATATGAGAAACATTACACGAAGTACTAGTTAATGTAATGGATCTGTTTGATTTAATTGGTCTTCATTCAAATATGTTCTATGTTCAGCCCTGAAAAATTGGTGGCAAAAATATCCTCTTCATGGTGTAGAATTTTAAAGTAACAGCTCCGTTATAAGAAAGCATTTTGTAACACTTGGGTATAGGCAGGGGTTCTCAACCTGGGGTAAAAAGTTATGAAGGATGCTGTCTGTGTCCGTGAAGTCCCCTGCCCCCTGTGGACATGAAAAGGAACTGATTTTAGAACTGATCTTAAAGCATCAAGCTAATGGACATACACTGTAAGAGCACAATGAATTCTGGTATGGTAGAGAGAGAGAACAAATGGGAAAAGATGATCTGTGCATCTATTTAGTTATAGCTCCAAATGTAGACCAGAGAGCATTATTTTTCCAGTATAGTCCAGTATTTTCTCGTAAATTAGAATGCAAAAAGCAATTATAACCCGCAGACCTTGATTTACTTTTGAACAATTTGATTTTGTAAAAAAAGACAAAAAAGAGAATAGTTTTAATCACTTTATTTCTTGTTCAAAATACATATGAAACAATTAGAATAAAATTATTTGGGGTTCTTTTCTTTTTCCTTTTTTTAAATATAAAATTATCACAAACTGTACACTTCATAACATATTTTGAGGTTTCATTGTTACATAATTTTTTTAGAACTGACAAATAGGTTCACACATTCTAGAGAATACATTGTAAAAATACTGAAATGTGTTACAGCTTTTAAAGGCTAGTGCAAAAAAAAAAAAAACATTTACTATCAGTAGTACAATTATCTGCTGTAAAATTTCACAAATGGCCATTTAGCGCATACAAAAAGCCAGTTACACAAGTCAAAAAGTTTTTTTTTTCTTGTCTATATAATGCAGAAGCCAAGGATATTGACTTGAACAATGGCTAAGTATCAAATCACAGACTTCATTTAAAAACTCACATTATGAACACTAAATAAAAGGTACTAAAACAGTCAGGTATTTAATATTAGGTCTTGGTCAGCCAACACCACATAGCAAGAACAGACAAAATCTTAGAAGAACTCTGCAGTTCTTTGTAAGCTACATAGACTTGGCAACATTTCTGATCTAATCAAAAAGATTATTTTAAAGGTAGGGAGTTCTCTTAGAGTTTGGGCCAGTTGGGGCCTAATCCAGTACCCCACATTGTCACAGCAAGATACTTATTCTGATGGGCATTGTATTGGGTGCTTTCTTTTCAAATTTCAATATATTTAGTGTTTCAAGACTGAGTATTTTTTAATATATTTCCTATGGCCAGCAACTCCAATTTAACTTCCTACCTTTTGAAGCATACACTCCGGAGACTGCCTTCTCCACAAATAAACATATACTAGAAAAACTTAATGATGTCTGCTGAAGGAAAGGTGTGGCTAATTTCTGTATTCTACTCCCTCTGCTTCAGTTCTCATGAGTAGCCCACTGAAGCCAATCAGCTCAAACGCAAAGTGGACTACAAGCTCATGAGAAGAAAGGAGAGGCTTTTTGGGACTCCCCTTGCAGTGGCTCAAAGGGCACCTCAATGCCGCACAAAGGAGCCATTGCTGCAGGTCTACTGTCTAAGGTGGTGAGGACTGGGCAGGGCAGGACAATGAGGAAATGTAAGTTGGCTCTGCCTTCTCCCCTCCTGGCTAGTATAGCTGTGCTGGCGTGGAGGGTGCTGAGATGTGCTTTTAGCATAGACTAGTCATGACTCCCTGCATTAGTCCATTAGTTCCTAGACAGCAAAGCAGCTGGGCAGGTGCTCAGGTCAGGATGCGTGCCCAAGCCATAGTGATTTCAAAGGGACACAACTAGTAGCGCATATTTAAAAAATATTCTAAATAGTTTGCTGAACAAAGGCCCTCATTGTGATCTCCACCACAAAGAGGAGAAAGCACACAGGTCAGAAGTGGGTCTCCAAAACAGGACAACAACAGTGGCTATATGTAGGGTAAAGAACTAGCCATATCCTGTCCTTCGACATGCACTTCAGTCTAATGTATCCTACTGAGACTACTCATGGAAATAGAGAAGAATAGGGAACAATTTAGACTCATGCTTGGAAGAAAAGGAAACAAGAAACAATATGAAACATATATCTATACTTTCTCCTTTTCTTGAGAAATAGTTTTCTGTTTATTTAACAAAAGTAAATTTTCCTTAGTATTTTTCCATAGAAATATAGAGTGAAAAGAATTCCTAGATGTGCAACAGGGCTATCCAAACGTTACATATTAAAGATTTTTACCTGTACAGACATCCTCTGAGTTTAACAGCAAGATGGCATCATGTGGAAAAATGTAGACCACTATTAAAAAGGAAAAATCCAGTAAAAATACATCTGACCTCTATGCCTGACCAAAGAGACCAGACTTTTTTTTTTTTTTTTTTTAACCAATCAGGCAGCTAAGGCTCATATTTCTTACCAGTATCAGTAAAATCAGCATTTGCAATAGTAGTTCATACCCTAGGGACACACTGAAGACTTTTAGCATAATCTGAATTGTCAGCAAGCCGCAAACATCCGTGGTGGATATAAGAGAATTCATTCTGCTAGTCTTGAGACTCCTAACTGAGTTCACTTCGTAAGTTGCTATTGCACGTCATCACATGCAACCTGATGCAAAGTCAACTGAAACCAACAGCAGAGTTTCTACTTGATTTCAATGGTGGACTTGTAAAGTACGTAATGCTGTGCTTCAAAATGAAATGACATATTGAAAAGACCTAAAGACCTACAGAATAATTTTGCTAGACAGATTTAATGGTCTATTACCATTATGTTAAAAAATATATAATTAGCACAAAAACAATTACCATATAAAAATAGCAAGTGATAGACCTAAAAGAAATCTTGTTTTGAAAACATATTACACTTCTCCTACATTGGAAATATAATGATAATGAATAGATTTTGGTAAGCTTTCTTTATTATGCAAAATATACAAATGTGTATCATTAAACTTACATCTTAAGAGGCTGAATTGAATAACTTTTTTTTGTGCTATATTATTTCAATAAATATTAAAGCTACAGTAGATACATTTACCATTTTGTGGTTTTCTTAACATAGCCCCCAAAAAAGGGGGTGAAGTATTCTATTTCTATTTAAAAAAGGGAAAAAAAATACAGGAAAATCAGAATATTTTTTTCTCAGCATCTTTATATTTTACTGCCACAGGTATTTTTGCTAAAGGCTTTATTTATTTACCTATTTATTTATTTTTGCATCAATATTATTTTCAGTGCATGAGTAGATTGGTATTTAAGTACCACTTTTTGCCCTGCTAGAGATTAAATTGTAAAGTTTTGTTTTAAGAAAAGGTTCATTTTTTTAACAACAGTATGGAAAACAAGGCAAACATTTTTAAAAGATGCCTTGGAATAATTTAAATGAAATCTCTTTTCTCAGCATGGATTGCTCATTATCAGTCCCTCTTTAGGTAGGAGTGCTCGTTGACTTCATGGGTTGTCCTGTTTCTGAAGGGCATGCAGAATCAGATTTTAGAGGTTAATCCTCAGAGCTTCTCTGAAACCTAGCTATGACCTACAATTTTCTGCCTGCTACTGGTAAGTAGCTAAAGTGCAATAGTGCCAGGCTCCCTTTCAGAATAACACAGACGAGGTCTAGCTGTGTAGACTCAATTACTGGCTAAGATAAAGCTATAATTTATAACCAGTGATTCTCTGGCCCAAATTTACCTTGGTAATAGATAAAGAATGATTTGGTGTACTGAGAAGTGAAAAGGTTGCAGGTTTAAATAAATAAATTAAGTTCCTGTCCTTCAAGGATAATTAAGATCATAAAACACACTACAGAAAACTTAAAAGTAATAAGTACAACATAGTCTAAAGTACCCTTTGGAGAGTCTAGTAAATCTTTTTTTCATTTTCTGGGGTAGCTAAATCTCCATTTACATAAAGAAGAAAGACACACCCATCCACACATAACCATTTGCCAAGAATAATTACGATTGGCAATCCTATGTCTTGTTCAGCTATGCAGTCCTTTCCCTCATAACTATTATTATGCAATTAAGCCTCAGAAAAACATGGTGAGGGAGGTAATGGCCACGTATTGATCACACTGATTTTCAGTAAGAGGCAGCCACTCCCAGGGTGAAGCAATCACAGTACACCCAATACTGTGTGACAATTTAGGACAAAAGAATAAGAGATCATTATTCAGCTGAACCTGCATGAATAGAAAAAACAGGAGGAGACAGGATTTGTCTGGAACATCGGTTCGAATACCCTATTCATACACAAAGACCTGTGGGATATTAACTGAGAAATATACCATAATTATGACTTTTCATTTTTGTGAGTCATCAGGGAATTAGCACCTTCAACAGCCTAGTGACTCTTCCACCATTGTGTGACATTAGTCTAGCCCTGACTCAAAAACAAAATCAGTACCTTGTGTATCAGCAGCATTTTCAAAGGTGTTGCCTATTGGTTTTTAATTCAAGTACTGATTGTCTGAAGCTTTGAAAATGTGAAGAAGTGGCGTTATATAAAAACGATTTTTCACCTATCAGAAACTTTCCAGTTTATTCCAGGTGCCAAGAAATAGGAGGCCATTGCAGCAACTAGAAAGGAGTGTGTCTGAGCATATCTTGGTGATGTTTCTTTTTAGCCTCAAATGTGCTGCAAGAGATGGACCAGAAGGGGAAGATGTGCCATGTGCAACTACCAGCAACCTTTGCATCATGACTCCTCTGGGATCAGGATCTGTGGTGTATAGGACTATTTTTATCTTAAGAACAGACCCAGAGTCTGCAGCATGGCTCCCACTACCATCGTATGTTTGCAAAGAGCTGTGTAAGACACAAGGTAGGGGAATTTGCTACATGTACATTTTTGACAATGGAAAACACCCTCAATTCACCCCCTTTTTGTACTATCCACTTTTATTTTTAACAGTTTTTTTTTTTTTCTAGAAAGCTCTTTACATGCTTAATAGACTTTTCCCACTCCTCTCTTCTCTTGTGTTCATGACTCAGATGCCACAAAAGATTTGTATATCTTCTTGTTCAGTACTCTTCACTTCTGATGCAACTATCAGTCTCAACTCATAGCATAATAAACAAACCAACTCCACCCCTTATTTCTCTCCTCTTGGAGACTGTATTTATACAAGCTTATTTGCTTCACAAAACTAGCTAATAGCCCACAACCTCTCCTTCCCTGAAATTTATCTGCAAACTGCCCCAAAATGCAGATTCCTTTTTAGTGAAGGTCATGTTAAGTGCCTAAAATGTCTGTCTGTTATGTTGGCAAGCATTTGTTGGAACATCTCTGATATTAGGAATTACACAGCAATTACACAGGTAGGAGTTCTGCATCTACAGACTGTTCTATAGTGGAAAACACAGCCTTTCCTTTTAACTCTAAGAGGTCTCAAACTATCTGGTCTTAAATCCATACCATTATTTTACACAGGAAAGTGACTTAAAGCATGTTCTAGAGCTTAACTGATTTTCACTGGATGTTTCGATTTTCCCTCTTTTTTTTTTTTTTTTTTAATTTTTGCATGCATGCATGCATGCATGCGTGGACAGAACAGACATTTCTTCTACTTCAGGGGTTTGAATGTCTAAGGTATGAAAAGATCCCAAACTATTTTTAAAAAGTAATCTCTCCAAAATATTTCGATGCTTGTATTTTGAGGGACAGTGGGACAGTAAAACTGTGTTTTCTAGGTAGATTGCTGTCATAAAAACATGTTGATGTCACTCTATTGCTATGCCCTGTGTAATAAATGAGTTGGAAAATTCTCTGTGAGGTCTGATGCCATGAAATAACTGTACCCCCATCCTTTCTTTGGTCTGTCTCCAGCTCTCCCTCCATGTCAGGCTTCCTGGCTTCATATCTCCAAGGGACAGGCAAGATGTCAATATTCTTCTATAATTATGCTGGGCTCTGGGACACTGTCTCTACAGTGACTGTGCTAACCTGGACAGCCTGAATGTATTTGCAACTTCTCTTTTGGAGAGGCTGTGATTACTTCTTTTAATTAAAAATAGAATTTTTTTTAAATATTTAAGCTTAAATATGTAAGCTTTAATATTTCAAAGAAATAGATTTGAAAATAACAGTCTACATATGCATATCTGCTCTGTTTAAGGCTTTCCAATCCATTAATGGGAGTCTAATCCAGCCTAATTTCTGTGTAAACTTTAGCAATGCTTTGCATCTAAGCCTGCTTAGACATAAATCTTGCCAGTTCCAAAACAAATTTTTGGATCTTTCCTATACATATATATTTTTTCCTTTGCCTGCTTAGACTTTCGCCATTTTAGGTGAGATGCATTTTTCAGACTGGCTGAGGCATCAGTCAAATCTCCTGGGCCACCAGGACAGATAGTATCTTTTTGGAAATCTCACGTTCTACTAAGAGGCACTCCACCAACATTCTCTGCCTGTTCTTTTTTCGCTGAAGCCTACCTGTTGAACTCACCTAACTTGAGACCAATAGCCAAATCAACATAGTGTATTCATAAGTTATTACAGAGAAGCTCCACTTTCACCACAGCAGCTATGTGACTTCCTGCAGATCCAGCTTTCAGAACACAGTCATGAATTATATATCAGACAGTCTTTATGTCTTCCCCATTAGATAGTGTTTTGGTATTCTGATAATCTATTTAGCCTGTATTTATATTCATTAGTTATATTTTGCCAACGTTGATACTGAGGGTCTTCAACAGTGCTAACATGGTTCACCAACATAGGCTTAGCACTACAGAGCACTCAAGGAAATGCTCTCTTGGATCAGTAAGGCACCAAAGCTTGTCCTTAGTATCAATGAAGTGAATACTCCTCATGGTGGTACAGCTTGAGTTGATTTTTCCTGTTTTGCAAATTTAACATGTTTTGTGATTGTCCAGAAGGCTGAGTACCATGTAATGTAAGAGTCATGGTCTATGCTAGAGTGGAAAAATTTTACATAGCAATACCAGTGGCATTCTCTTCTTTGAGTCATTAAAGAAGATGTTTCCCAGCAACAGCAACACTGTAGAGGTGCTATCAGATAAAATATAAAATCACAGCCCTGAGCACTTACTATCATCAAGCATCCCCTAGCACTTAGCACAAGATTGAAGGTGTTAGTTCCATTTTCCTGGCCAGATTCCCTTGTGATATTTAAATCCCACATGCAGCTTCACCCTTTCTGAGGGCTCCAGCTCCTGGTTTGCTGTGTACTGTTAAAAAAATGCCTGTTTCCAGTCAGGGCTAAGGAAAAGGGAAATTGTATATGAGACATTTATTCATTTGGATGACAAATGACAAAAACAAAAAATACTTTTGAGTTAACGTATTATTTTCCTTGGACATGGCAAATGGTTGTGATAAGCACCTCAGTTAATTCCTACACTTAATGTTAACTCTTCTTCAGGTACCTCCCTCTTTCTTCCTACTTTACAGTACATAAAGAAAGGATAAGTGATACGAATATTGGAATGATTATCAGTTTTGAAGGGAAGCTTTTCATTTTAGATCATTTGCAGTTGCACTGACTGGCTGTGCGTCTGCTGCCACATTTTCCTTTGTCTTTCTCAGCTCTGCGGTCTGCTCTGTGGCACAATCTGTTTTTTGACACCAGAGAGCTCAGTTTAGACTGACAAGCCTCAGAAGCCAAGTGAAAGTGAATTTTGAGCAACGGCTTAAACTGAGTCTCAGCTGTGGTGTGAATGAGAGAGAACATTTTCCATCAAAACTTGTATTAATATTCCTGTCATATATACTGTATTTTATCTGTATTTTGGATGGTCTGACAGATATTATATGAGCTTTATATAAACGTTGCCTCACTGTCTAATTAACACTTAGGTCATATTTTAACACCTACAGATTTTTCATACATATTCATTTGTAGAATAAAGTCATATGAACATTTCAGGCCAAGGAACTGTCTCTCTGTACAGATTTGTCCAGTATTTTTCATGAATTGAAACCTATTCTGATTAGGTGTGGGTGTTCTGTTTTGATAGAAGTGCTAAACAATAATGATTATACATTTTGCAAGTGCAAATACCTGTATGTGCAAATCTAAGTTTTTGCATTCTCTATTAAAAACATTTTCAAATTTTACAGGCACATTTATGGATCTCTGAAAAATTTGGCATTTTCATTAGGAGAAGAACTCTATTACTGAGTTATAAAATAGTTACCCTTCTTTTAAACTTTTACACATTTAAAAATATAGTTAAATGGATCAGAAGTGGATGTATAAAGCTTGTAAGACCACTAATCAAATTAATGCGATAGTGTGATAAAAAGTTAGTATGTATAAAAGTTTATTGGATATAATCAGTTAATTGATTAAAAAGATATAGCAAAATAATCTGGGAACTAAAGTATCTTATATGTGCTGTGCAACATCATGTTAAAAACTTTCAGAAGGATTAAATAGAAGCCAATAAAAAACTAGGAGAAATAAAAAATGAGGAGAAATGGATAGATTAAATAAGTCTTTTTTGGAAACTTAGCTTTCTTAATATTGCTCCAAAAAATGCATCCATAGAAAGAAGATAGGAAGTAATTGCTTTTTCCCTTTGAAAAAAAAAAAAGAACCCAATGAAAATATTTCATTCTTGCTCAAAATTTTCTTCAAAAATATTCAATGAAGTTGTGATTCTTAAAAAAAAATATATAGTTTTGTTACTTAAAAATAGGAAGGCAAAACATTTCCATATATTGAAAAAGAAATGTTGCAGAGGGGCTTTTGTCCTGATATACTAGGTTTGGTTTTATCTTATTGATTCTGGCCACTTTCTTTGTCCCTGGCCAATATACATACCCCTGAGACAAGTACATTGCCCTCAGTGCTTGCTAGAAGCCAAAAACCAGTCAGTGTTATTGATTCCATAACCTCTCGTGATCATGTAGAGAAGGGAAGTTACTTCCTTGACAGTTCTTCACAGAATGAAAATGAGAGATGTATCTATCCTATAATTTTTGGTGAAGACCTCACAGGTGTCATTTTACTGCATTTTAAGGCCATGAGTCATCTTTAGCAAAGACAAAAGTGAGGGTCAAGTCTCTGCGGCTTGAACAGAAGACCAGTGTAGAAAAAAGATGGTGGGAAAAGAGATGGTCACTTGCTAGGAGAGTGAGGGGAAGGGCTGTATCTGCAGATGGACATAATACAACAATCCAAAGTTGAGATCATGGAGTGCAATGTGTGACCTACACCCTATTGAATATCTGCTAACCTATGCTACTGTCTGCAGTGTCACTGGAATCCTAAATCTACCTGTGTTTTAGGGTCCTACTTAACATTTTGCATAGACCTAATAACAATTTAATGGTTGCTCAGAGCAAATCTAATGGTCCCTGAAAACTTATTTAATGTGAGGAAGGGAAGCAGTTGTTTGAAAACAATATTTACCCCAAAGACTAGAATGGCTCATTAGATACACTTGTATGTGGGCTTTTTTCACTTTACAGTACATTATTAAAAATAAATATAAAATTTAACAGCTCCCCTGAAACCACTTAATCCATCATGTACTTTCTCTGTACAGTTCTGTGGTTTACTGTTGTGAAAGTACAAAAAAGCTCTGCAGTGCAAAATACAATTCTTACTAAGTACAGTTACTGTTTCCAGTAAAAGATTTCAATAAAAATAACTCAGGCTTGTGAGTTAGCCTCAGGAATGTGAGTTTTTCAAATTCTTGTAAAATTACTACAATATATTTACACCGACCATTTGCCAAATTTGATTTTTCTCAAATGAGGCTAATGTTTGTGATATGGCAGAAATGTGGATAAGCAACAGATAAGTATTCAGTGTGGGAGCAGGGAGTTTACAACTATTCTGCAAATTGAAACATTTTACCTCTCTTAATAAGGAGATGCATAAAACAACATATTCATTGACAAACTGTGCTAAGTTTTTACTCAGAGGATACTTCTATGAGTACACTCATA
>VXAL01003266.1:435573-448125 GCA_013399475.1 Chauna torquata | reverse complement strand
CGGAGCAGCGACGGAAGCGGGGAGCTTCGTGTGGGGCTCCTCGGTCGCTCATCGCGCCAGAAGGAAGAGTTTAGTCCGCACCGGGTCCGGTCGTTTTTCCCGGGACATTACTTCTTAGATGACCGGGGCAGTGTAATCTTCAACACAGTCTACAGAGCAACGGCAGATAATGTCCTTAACCAAAAAAAATAACCTTCACGACGCTTTTCAGCAACAGACTTACGAAATAGTTGACTTTGGCTATTTCTCTAACTTGCAAAGGAGTTAGAGTAAGCTTGCAACTGTCTGGTCTATTTCCTCAAGAAGGTTGTGGGTTTTTTTGTTTGTTTGTTTTTTTTACATTTGTTTATAGATAAAAAGTTCCATGTATTGTGTGCGCTTGAACACACATTGAAAATCAGTTCAGCATATACTGCTAGTGGTTGTTTCAGTTGTTGGCTGCATAGCAGAACAGGACTTTATGCTATTAATTTGTTAGTATGCTTACTGACATTCTGATTTTTTTTATGTTTGTGAAGAAAAATGCTTCTACTTTGATGGCATATATGTCTTTCAATACTTAACAGTTCTAATTAGGCATAGTTGAAAGGAACTGCTAGCAGCTTGCTTAACAGCACTGCTTGTAGTCTACTGCTAGGGTGTCTTGGTTTCATAAGCATGAGAAGTTAATTTCTGTACTGATGTGCTCTTTTTCCCTGATTTCATTTTTTTTTTTTATCTGTTACTTGAATATTAATAATGCTTTCTAATAAAGTGCAAAGTTTAACTTTTGAAGAATTTATAACCGTCAATAACTGTAAATTATGAAATATTATAGAAATGCTTATTCTAGTTTTAGTTCTGAAATTCTGTACTTTAGATGCTTGTAAAAAAAAAGTTGTTTCTAAAAATGAGCCATTTGACATTTTGAAGGCTCATGCATTTATGCTTACTAATTCATACACAGGTATTTTTCAAAATCTTAGGAAACTAATAGACTGTAGTACACAGAAACAACTACAGCTGTAACAGCTACAGAAATTATGTTCCTCAAAGCTTTTTCATACATACAGCAGGTATTTCAGATGCTACTAAATGCATCTTTCACTGTTCAATCCATTTACTGAGACTAGCATTGTCAAAACTGTGTGTTATCGCTGCAAAATGTTCTGACAATTCCTAGAATGTTTAGACTCTTACTATAACTATTCAGGGCACAGAACTGAGGAGTCCTATTTGAACACTTATTTAGCCTTCATAAGGACCTGAATCAGTATGATTATCTCATGAAAAGAGGCTTGCTAGCAATAATAAAGAAAAAAGAGTACATATTTTCATTATGTAGGCAACTCGTACCTACTTCCAAACTTCAAAATATGAGCATATTTATTGTTAATGTGACATTAACAGTCCTGTTCCCAAAATTCTGTTGTGCATCACCAACTAATAATTAAGCAATCTGTTCATCTTTGAGACATATTCATAACTCTAACAGCAGCTAACAGGAGATACATATACAGACTGATGAAGAAAGGGTCTTGACCAGAAATTGGTTTTAAGGAGTGTGAGGACTAAAGTGTGAGACCTAAGCTGTTCTATTTCTGAACTTTTCTACACACTCTCTTTGCGCCCATGCAAAGCTCATGAGTGAAATCACACAGCTCATAATTGAAATCTGTTGTCTCTGAGGTTACTGGCAGTGTTGTCATTGAATACAACTGACTCAACATTTCACACGTGGATCAGTTTGCAACTCTGCTTATTCACTTATGTAATGAGGGTTCGGTACATTCTTAAATTGTTTGCACACAAGAACTTTGTTTCAGAGAAGATCATACTGTCTTATTACTGTTACCATTGATTGTATTGTTAGGTACGTACATAAGGAAAAGCTCAAACACATATATTCTGTAGCGGTATATATGAAAAATTTATGAAAACTGAGATTTTCAGATTGATATCTGGAGACAGGTACTCAACTGGTACCTCTCTTATCTAAAATATTAAAAGATATTTAAAATCTTTTTTTTATGTAAACAGAAAGTATCAGCCACAGTCAGTAGTATCACTGCATCTTCATCAAATACATCACCATTCAACATCCAATTCTTTAGTAAGTAGCATGGATTTAAACTTTAATTTATCAACAGTATTTTTTTTCGCAGCCTTAGTACTATGAGATGCGTTGCAGTAGGAGATGAATGTTTGTTCTTTTAAGACATGGCTATATTGTCCTAAACCAGATCCGGATGTATCTTTTGTTGTTGGAGACAAGTGGTTGACGAAGGGAATTCTTCCCTTTTGTACTGAGGAGTTTAGTCAAAAATGTGAATTCAGATTAGGAATCACGGCATTTTTCTTCAAGGTGTTCTTTCAGTGGAAAACTACTTTTTTTTTCTGCATCTGAAAGGATATAAAAGCATGCTTTCTAGCTTCAGCTCCCAAAACTTGGATTTTCAATAGTCTGGCAGTTTTTAAACGAATATGCAGTTGCATCATGTGCCCCTGTGTCCACAAAGCCCAGTTATTTTTTTTTCCCATTTGGATGTACTCTCAGGCTTTCTCACTATGTGTGATTTGTTAAGAGATGGTGGACTTGTGGCTTCCAGCTGTTGGGATTGCACCAGACCATACCCACTCTTACTATGCTGACTGCTAGTCATTACAAATTCATACTGGCTTGACTGCTTTCTGGTGATTGATGTTGACAAAGGCAGAGATTTTCCTTGTTTTACAGTTTTTCCATACATTCACATCCCTATATTGTCTATGCAATATCCAGCCAGTGGTTAAGGTACTATGCTTTGGACTGGAAAAGTATGAGATAAATACCCAGTTTTGTAAGATGTATCCTTCAACAAACATCGTGTTAAGATTTTTGAAGTTTAGTCTGTATGGATAGCCTAAAGACAGATATCGTTCTGATGTCTTACAGAATTAAACTTTACTACTAAGTGTAAGGCCACAATTTATTGAGTGTAAATGAGTGAAAAACTGGTAATTCACAAAGGAAATATGGTCTAGTAGGTGTTGAGTCAAAAGTACTGTCTCTGCTGCAGGTGTCTCAAATTCAGCTAGAGTGGCAGTGTACGATGTCAAAGATGTCTGCAACAGAAAGTAGACTCTGACTGCATTTGTAGCTGTGCTTGCAAGCAGAGACAAGCCCTGAGGGTACTGCTGGACATGGCTAACTAGAACCTCTGTAGACACACCCAGAGAGAACCATGCTTTGCTCTTGACTTGTGCAGTTTTCACCAGCTGCCCACTGTGCTTCTTGTATATCATGTCTGTTAACTTCTTTTCATAAGGACTCACTCTGTATATTTAACATAATGGCACCCCGATCTTAGCTGGGACAAAGTATTTCTGTATCTTTTTACCTCATCTGGGAATTTGGCCTTGGTTCCTTGATTTGGGATTCAGTGATGATACCAAAAAAGCAACAGAGTTGGGGGAAAATAAACATTTCCGCTTTCAGCATTTAAGAGGCTATGAGTAGAAGAAGAAAGTGAAAACACAGGTTACTAATAGGGTTTTTATTTGTAACAAAGTTACAGATATAAATTTTTCCTGGTAGCATCTCCTTAACTTTTAAATCCCTTTTGAATAGCAAAATAAACTTTAAAACATTAAAGATTGCTTTACATTTTCTGAATATTTTTAACCCTTTAATTTTGAGTAACAAGTGCCTTTCACTGCTAATGTAAAATATATATATATATATATCTGGCAGGCATTATTACAGTTAGCAATCCAGGAGACAGTTAAAGAGAAATGTTCCTAACCTGCAAATTAGAGAGAGGGTACCATAAGCTATGTAAAGATGCCTGTAATAACAGACTGAAACATTATGTCAGCTGGATATGGGAATGCTGTTGTTTGTCATCCTAACTGAATGAAGATCAGATCATTTTGGTCACAACTAGGCCTCCGCTCATAACATGAAAGGCTGGCACATAAATCCAACACAATAAATGATTTCTTTCTTTGTTGTGATATGAGAAGGTTACTGCTTGGTATTGTTTTGTCATCAGAGCCAATATTGAACAGGTTGGGAGAGAGCTTCCAGCTTTCTGAATATTCAAAACTCCCTACTTGGAAGCGGATGGAGGCCTCATGGCTACAGCATTGAAGGGCCTTGGGTGTGAGTTCCCATTTCCATCAATCTTCAGGCTATCCTTGTGAATTTGAGAGTTACTGCTAATTTCTCTGAGCCTCAGTTACAAATTATAACACAAGGACAGTAACTCTTTCTATTATCCTTTATTTTTCTTGCCTATGTAATTTTTGAATAATTATGAACAGGAACCCTACATAGTTTCAGAAGTACTAAAAATTTTATTAAATTTCCATTATTCAACTATTCTTCTCAATTTCGCTCTTTGCACTTCTATACTTTCATAGTAGCTGGTACGATGGAGCCCTCATCTGTGTTTTTTCAACTTCTAATCCCCTATGAGTAAAAACCATAATATACACTACCCTTCCTCCCCATTTGGTCCAAATATATGCTTCCTTGATTTTCAGAAATGCTGAACAACCACTATGTTATTTTTTCCATGTAATTTGGTGTAGTTGATATTTAAGACTACAAGACTGAGCAAAGAGAGTCCTACAGGACGTATACAGGATGTGTACAGGATGTTACTGACGCAAATTCTGAGAGTCAGCAGCAAATAATATTTGCAATTTTGTGGAAATGTTTTTCTACAAAGCCATAAGCATGTGGTATAGTCTTTTCTGTGGCTATTTGAGTGGAAGGAATAGCAAAGCAATTGATCTGGAAGCTAGCAGATCCCAAGAGGTCACTCTGGCCATGTTGGGGAATGGCTGTGTGGCCTGCATGCCATTTGCCCCATGTAAAGATATTAAGATCTACCTACCCAATAATGCACAAAGGAGCTGTGAAAGTTCACTGATTAATGGTCACAAAATGAACGAGTAAGTTGATGCCAGGGTGCAGGAACGGTGGGTAGCTCACTGAGGGCCATGGAATTGGGAGAGATGAGGGCTCCCCAGGCTGGGGCCATCAGGGCAGGGCCTTGCAGCCAGGGTCTGTCCCACCGCCCAGGTCTGGAGCAGTGCAGCTGGGAGCAGCCCTGGCCCCTGGCATCAGGCACCTCCTTGGGAATGGGGCTGGGCCAAGGCCAGGCTGGGACATGTGCTGTTGTGTGGGCCTGGCGGGGTGGGCCCCATGGCTGGGCAGGGCAGGACTGTGGAGAGCTGGAGGCCTGTGAGGGCTGGAGGCTGGGGGACAGTGAGGCCTTGCAGCGGTCTCACTGGGTCAGGGGCTGACAGCCCTGGGCTGACATGGGGCCTAGGGCCCTGGGCAGGGGGAGGATCCCTGGGGGAGCTGGGCAGGGACAGTCTGGCCTGGCAGTGCCCTCAGTGACCTGTCAGTTGATATATTAAAGGTTGTAATTAATAGCAGATGGAAGTAAGGCGTGCTTAGGAAACCTCATATGGCTAATCTTCAGTCATAAATCAGTTGAGACAGAGGTTGAATATGTGGTGCTCTGTGGTGAGGTGGCTCCTTGCTGGTGACAGACGTTGGAGCAAGGCAACAGTGACTCCTGTTTTGTGATGGCTAATTTTGTGTTGGCAGAGGTGACAAGCGTGATCTGGAGGCAGTGCCCTCCTCTGATAGTTTATTTTATTTTATTTTATTTTATTTTATTTTATTTTAACCACATAACGTCTTTTTGAGGCTAATAAGTCTTTTATAACTGCCACTTCTCAGTTGAAGGGTTTCTTTGTCTCTGATCTGTGACAGCTGGCTGTGTCACCTGCATCACACAACCTCTTTTTTTTATATATATAATTTTTCACCTACTTTTTAAAACAGAAGAAAGGCAAGCACAAATAGAAGCAAAGTATTTGACCATGTGTGTAAGACATGGTGCCATAAAAGGACATATTCTATAAACAGGTAGCATGCTAACAATCTTTGTTGCCTTTTTTCTTACTGTCACCTTCCCTTCTTTCTCTTAGTTTCACTTAATAAGGAATGAGGTACTGGAGAGGCCAGTTATGACTGGCACTAGAGAGGTTTCTTCAGCTGGGGATAAGAAGTCATGCTGAAATGTTGTTGTGATTTGGGAAGCAGATTGGATCAAATAATTCAGAATAATTCAGAATAGGATAATAGTTTTTTTATTTCTTGCAGACTTTTCAAAGTATTTTCCTTTGAGCTAGCTTCCTCAAAGTACTCTGTCTCTGATAATACCATAACCAAGCCAACCATAAACATTGGTGAAATAAGGTATGTTTTGCTACTAGAGTGGTTAAAAGCAGCCAGATTTTACTGATGAATTTGGGTCATTCATCTGCATCTAATGAATTTATGTTTCTGTGTGCCTTCTAGTGAGATAGCTATGACCGTGCTCCTTATTGATTTCCAAAGGCTATTATCAAACTGAATCCAGCCAAAAGCAGTTTGTTTGATGATATCATTTTTGTTCTGGTTTTGTTCTCTGTACTTGATTGCTTCATGGCAGAGTTCCTTCTATAACAGCTCCAAAGTTTGTTTCCAAAATATTTCATTTAAAAGCCTAATAAATTAAAGATTTTGTGGGCCATTATTTTGTATCTCCCTCTCACTGTAACACAATTCAGTCTTAGTAGAACACAGTGCAAAACACCCTGAAATAATTTGTGGTTGTGCAGTTACAGCAAAAAAGGGGTACACTCTTTTGCTACAATACATTAAGATATCTCCTGCCTAAGCTAATTAGAATAAAATAGATCAACTATTTGCAAAATGAACACCTGTTCATCTATGCCATCAATAATCACTGAACAAAATTATTACATCTATATCAATCATTTAGTTCTACATAATAGAAACAAATACTACTGAGAATTGTCAAAAGAGTAAAGACACCAGCTCTACCTTGACATTCATTCATGATAAATGAGCCTCATTTCAGCATTTGTTGAGTGGCAGAAGACCTTTATCCTGTGACATTGTCCTATTCCACTGTCATTATTTCTTAATTATCTCTATCATCACTAGTTTGGAGCTTCATATACGTTACTGGACAAATTTGGCTTTGACTTAACTGGGTACAATGCCATTTACTCCCAACAGAAATTATGTCCATTTGTGTCAGGACTGAGGTAAAGTCTCAGTTCTTAACCAGTGGCTCATGGTTCCTTTTCTTTGTTCACAGCAGATTCTGGAAAATGAACTCAGAAAACTAATTTTTACAGCGAGAAGATGCCATTCAATGCACGTCTGTGAATCAGTCGCACGCTGCTGTCTTCACCCTTTCCTTGCCACCTGCACTTCTTCTGCTTGGGAAAAAAGAGATCTGCCCTCACAGGGTGTCTGATGTCCTACAAACTAGGTTCGAACAGTGAGACATGTTCTTTGAAGAGCTGATGGTGGAATGTAAAATGCAGTACTCCTTTGGCCATCCTCAACGAAAGCTGTCCCCTTAGGTAATTGAAAATTAATCAGATTTCCCTGCTATGCTCAAGTCTTCTGTACTTTTCAACTTAACAACTGCATAATACTTTGACTAGACCATGCGACCATAGTAGTATGTCCAGTTGTAAAGTGATATATCATCTGCTGGTTCTGAGAGAGCCTGTTTTCAAACTGAATCATGGTAAATAAATTCTGTTAGGCTTAGAAGGATGTTTTCAATTCTCTCTCTCTCTCTTTCAATGAGAGAAAGGAACTAATCTCTGGTAATTCTAACTGGCACAACTTCAATTTTGCATAATCAGTCATTCCAGGGATTTCGTCCTAGCCCTTAATCAGTGCTCTCCCTTTAGTTTGCAGTCAGGGGATTAAGCCAGAAACTATGCTTAAGTACAATGTGACAGCACCATGCAAAGACCTGTCTGTGGAGTCTTTCACACACATTACCATTAACAACTGGAGTGCAGTTGCTACTCACTGAAGAATTTTGTGGGTATGGGAGATGGCAGTGGGCATGGCTTCGCAGAAGGGATGGGAAGGGAGCAGATAGAGCCATGGCATCATTTTTTTCTTCAGTACTGACTTACAAAATGGGCACTGGGAGAAGTGTGCTGCATGTCTTTGAACAGTTGTCTTTTTCCTTTCACACATGGCTTGAGGGAGTCAGATTTCCTTGTGGGCTCCTTGTTATACAATAGTTGTGGTTTTGCACATGGCTTAAATAAATGCCAGGAAAGCTGATTCCCTCCACTCCACCCCATATTCTGGTTATCCATCATGGATTAATTACCATATCACAAAGTACAATATTTACATATATCTTGATCTAGTGTGCAAGCATTGAGGAAACTGGCAGCAGCAGAATATGCTTAGAGGTCACAGCTATTAATGATTTTGAAAGCTATATCAGGGTTATTTTATTTTACGTGCACTCTATTTTTCCATGTTTGTGGAAAAATGGACTTTTCCAGCTTGTTTCAATATGCTGTCATGTTGGCCCACCACACTGATAAGAGTTCTGTTATGTATATACAGATGTAGGAATAGATCAGGATGTATGATAGTATATTCATATTAACAAGCCAGGCATGTAAACCAACATATTTCAAATGTGACTGAATCATGAATATTTTTATCAAGATTTCATATCAGGATTTCTAACCTGTCATTCAATCATTGTGTATATATGAGCAGTGTTTGCATAAATAAAGTCTGGTGAGGCACAAATAAAGTTTAAGTGGTGGGAGCAGAGCCAAACATTCTTGCTAGCATGTCTGAGTCTCTAAAATATATGGTTTCACAGGCAGCTTCTTTTAATATCTGGTCTCTGTGTCCTTACAGGAAAATGTCATAACATGTATTTCATTCACAAAATGCCTATCTGAGAAGGAACATGACAGAGCCATAAAAGATGTTTTACCATTTCAAAGTCCCTTAAGAAAATCCATTCCTGCAAAATGGCACTTCTACATTATTTTCGGAATTTGTTGTTACAAGTACTTTTTCTCTTAAAGATATGAGATTTTCCCTTTTTTTTTTTTTTTACAATGTTCACACTCAAAGAAAAAAAGGAACTAATAAATGCAGTAAATATCATCATAAAATAATATATTGATGATTTGAATCAGTCTTATATTAACTGGCTGAAAACAAACCTCTGGAGTACTCTAATTACAGCATCTTCCCATTAACTGTACAATTCAGGAATCAAACCACAGTTTGTAAGGTAGAATCACTGCCAAATAATTGTGAACACTAAGTGTTTAGCATTCCTTTCTTAAACAGTAAATGATGCCCTTAGGGAGAAAACACTGAGATGATGAACTTTAAAGAAGTACGTTTTAAAGCAAAAGGACCAAAAGGAGAAAAAGTTAAAAGAAGGGTTTTGGTAAGCTTAAAAGCACTTACACTAATTCTGAGTGTTGCACTGTAGCCATCAATTTCTCCTCCCAGTAAAGATAAAAATATGGCCAAACTCTTCTCTACAGCTTATCATCACTCAGCGTAACAGAAAGAAACCTGCAAAGAATCCATTTGTGGATCTGGTTATGGGACTGATCCTATACTCAGGTTTTGATCAGGTTTTGGGGTTTTGCTTTATTTCAGGGCAGCCTAAAAGCTTTTTTTTTAAAATACGTAAACAGATTATGACTCCATTGTACCAGTTCATTAGCTAGAGATCAGATAGAAATCATAGCTCATGAGTGTTTAAGACCTAGGCCTATAAAAAAAGATTGTAGAAGAATTTATGGGTAGGATTCATCTCACCTACACTTAGATATCCACGTTGTAGATGTATGTATCTGATCTGGTCATCCATTTATAGCTTATGGATAGAAATGGGTAGTGTACTGTGATTTACTTGAGCCCTCTTACTTGTTTACTGTATGATGAGATAAATTTCTCCCTTAGAATACCTATTCCTCTCCATTGACAGAGAAGGGATGATCAGCTCAGGTGGGCACATGAATCCCACTGCCGGACACTAAGTCTGATGTTGTTATTCAGAATTTCATCTTCTAAGATAATGGTACCCATAGGAAGTATTAAGATATTCCAGTATTCTATGAAACTATAGAACCAAGAGTTTCTGTGGGAAAACAATTAACTTTTCACTAACCTCGACCAGTTCACCACTGAGTGTGATCTCACAGGGGTGCTTGGGTTTGTTCCCTGATGAACATCATCCATGACAAAAGCCACATGCCAAGTTTCTTCTGGAGTCCCCTTGCACAACCTCCTCCTGCACCTACTCGTCTTCTGGGAAGCCAGAGTCCTTCCACTGATGTCCTGCACACAGTGTCTGTTTTTGCACACTCCCATGGAAAGACAAGAGAATAGCTGCTGGGTGGTAGGGCTGAAGACAGGACAGACTTGGGAATCGATTTATGTTTTCNAATGGGTAGTGTACTGTGATTTACTTGAGCCCTCTTACTTGTTTACTGTATGATGAGATAAATTTCTCCCTTAGAATACCTATTCCTCTCCATTGACAGAGAAGGGATGATCAGCTCAGGTGGGCACATGAATCCCACTGCCGGACACTAAGTCTGATGTTGTTATTCAGAATTTCATCTTCTAAGATAATGGTACCCATAGGAAGTATTAAGATATTCCAGTATTCTATGAAACTATAGAACCAAGAGTTTCTGTGGGAAAACAATTAACTTTTCACTAACCTCGACCAGTTCANTCCTGCACACAGTGTCTGTTTTTGCACACTCCCATGGAAAGACAAGAGAATAGCTGCTGGGTGGTAGGGCTGAAGACAGGACAGACTTGGGAATCAATTTATGTTTTCCCTGCCTGGCTTCCATTCCTCTGCAGCAAACATGCCTCAGTTCTGGAGGGTGTGACTGGGACTTGGAAGAATATTCAGAGGCTCCATTCCGGGTCATAAGATAGTTTTGGAACTAGGTTGTTAAGTACTGTTATGGTATTTGCATATTGCCCATCCCCACCAGGAAGCACACATTCTGCTTTCTAAGTCACTTGAGTGATCTAATGTAGGAGTAAATATGCTCTGATAGATCTATCGTACAGGAGGAGGGTTTGGTCTCTTACAAAACAGGACTGAGACCACATACTTTCTAGAGCTCCCTGGCAATGACCAGCTGTCCATGCAATGAATAGTTGATTCATGCAAGTCCTATAAGCCTAATAATCAAAAAGCAATAGATTTCCTGCAGATGCATGGGCATATGTGGGCAGCACATGGGAAAATTGGCAGCCTTGAGATGTATAGAGAACCCACTGTGTATGTAATGCCTTTGCAATTACTGTGCTCGCTCACTAAGTGGAACTACTTTCTTTGGGAGCCAGTTCTTTTCCCCCAGCCCATGTATTCCAGGTGCTGCATGGCACTGTGTTAGAGCAATTGGGAAGAACCAGAAATTCCTTAGTCTGCTAAACTGCCTGAACAACATCAGAGTTTGGACTAAAGATAAGAATCTGACCACAAAGTGTATCCATGGATGCAGCTTACCATTGCTGTGTGGCTATGTGAAATTACTTATAATGAGTATAAATGTCCCTTTAAGAAGTTGTAAATCTGTTCAAATAGCAAACTGGAATAGGCTGGACTGGAGCAGGCTTAATAAAAGAATAAAATAAATGTGAATGTATCTGTGCACACTTGTAAATACTTTTATTTATATGTTACACATGTTACATATGAGGAACAAACCTAAATAGTAATTGTCTTTGCAACAATTTTTTTTGAACCTATTATAAAACTTTTAGAAAAACTTGCAATACAGAATGTTTACATGATATTTGGTAAAAAAAAGAAAATCTGAGGAAAGTAAAACGTAAAACAGAAGAAAGACTGGCATGAATAGGAGATGCGGTCAGTCAAATACTTGAGTGGTGATAATTACCAAACAGAAGAAGTTCTTTGGGGGAACAGAGGGAAAACACTTGAAAAGACTGAATTATCGAAAAGGTAGGTAAATTGGAGAAATGAAAGATAAATGAATGCATCAAGTTATTCCTGCTCTGACTACTTAAAACAAAACAAAACAAACAAACAAAAAACTTACCAAAATAAGCAACAAACATTGCTTAAAAGATAATTATAAGACAGGAAATAAAGTAGAACAGCAGGCTAGAATGAGCCTGACACCAATATATTAGTGAATAGTGTATCGAGCAGAGAGAGTTAGTGAAGTTGGCTGATAAAGTTCAGAGGCACTGAATTTTGATTCAAGAGCTGATGATATGGTGTATTTATTACAGTATGATGGAGAGAGTTTGGGGTTACATTCCGTTGGCAGGGAATCTCTTGCTCATCCCTTTTGCTTAGTAATACTAGATAGCTTTCACTCTTACCCATGCTTATTAAACAGTACAGGAAACATTGTATTTTGCTGTTTTTATTAATCTCAACAAAAAGATCTGCATGTCATTTGGCTAGGAGCAATGTTAGACCATGTCAGAGATGAGTTGGTTCCTTAGAAGCACAGGCTGGGAATGCATGTCTAGAATATCCCCCCAAAAAACAATGTTTATGCCTAATTTTTTGAGCAATTTTTTATGCTAATTAAAATACTATAAAAAATGATGCATTCAAGACTTTTAAAAATATAATAATACAGCACTTTAAAGTAATAGTTTTGTTTAATCTCAATTGAGTAGAACTGTGA
>VXAL01003266.1:407389-426281 GCA_013399475.1 Chauna torquata | reverse complement strand
TTTGTAGATTGGGCTCCACATGCAAACTATTGCTAACAAGGAGAGGACAATGACCAGATGACTGGCAGACACTGGCTGTCCCTGGCAGATTGCATCAGTGCAATCAAATGAGTGGCTTTCCATGGCTTCTCATCCTCCAATTGTTACAGCCATTTCTTCATTTTGGTGATGAAGCAAATTACCTTCTTGATCATTTTTTTAGAACAAAGAACAAAGTATGAAAGAGGCTTTGCAGCTGAAATAAACTCTGATGGGGACTGGCAACACAGTCATTATATGACCTGTTTGGATATCTAGCTTAGTACTAGATAAAGCAAAACAGGTAAGCAAAAAAATTAAACAACTAATTGTTACTGGGTGGCTAGAATAGAACATTGTTATAATACTCCAGCTACGGAACAGACATCATACTGGAGTGAATAATCCAGTTATAAACATACCATACAAATCAAGTAAGCGAGTAGAAGTCTAAACCAGTCTTCTCATTTTTAAAAGGCAGTAGGGTGCTCTAATGCCAGGAACACTAACTGCACTGAGCTTTGAGACCAGCTCCAGGGAGTTCAGCAGAGACTTTGATGCTCTGTTACTTACACCTCTGACTTGGGACTAGGACTGCCTATTCCAGGGCAGTGATTTTAATCCTAAAGCTGTACAATATTTGCCCCAAACTTAGGTCTATCCTGATGCAAAGTCTGCTAAATAACAGTATGAAATCAATTCATCACTTACCAGGAATAAAATCTGAAGTGCCACTGATGGAAGAGGGGAACTACAAGTTTGCTGGTAAGACAGGGATAAGAGCTGTACTGTCTTGGGAAACATTACCGAGTCCTTTTGAGAGTCCAAACACTCCAATAGTATTTTTATACAAACCCCAAAACTCCTTTCAATTACAACTCACAACGTTTGTGAACCAAGATACTAAGGACATATTGAGAATTTTTGGTGAGTTCCCCAGAAATGTAGGAGAATAATGCCAGGAGAAGCAATGAGTCAAATGCTGAAGTCTAAAGAGGCAGTACTTGAAAGTTTTTTATTTTAGCTTTCTTCTATGTAAACATAAGGTTTTCTGACCTTCTCTCAGATATACAGTTTATTAGCAACTACTGATCTTTAGCACCAATATTTTGTCTCAGACTGGAAGAATAAGATTGCACCATTCTGCAGGATTTCTGCAAAAGGTATTTCTGTTTACACATATGAAACATCAGATTCTGCTGCTTGTTACATATTTCAGATTTGGCAATGAGGAAATCAGTGTGGTGATTTTTCAGAGGAATGTTGTACTTTAGTGAGAATGAGGTTGCCAGAATCTGGCCAACACCTGCAGCGTTTGATAGTAAATTACAGGACAACATATACTGACCAAATGGGAGCACGTGCAGGGAAAACTTGGATAACAAAAGCTTAACTCAGCCACATATTGCCATGTTAGGTGTTACTTTCCTTGTGACCAATTCTTCTAGGACTAGCAGTGGGAACAGGAAATATAACACACAAGGCATGGTGGCAGAATGAGATTTTCAGTAAAATGCATTTGGAAACCAAATTAAAATAGGCAAAGATGGGTTTTATATAATTTCAGTATGAAGACCCAATAAGGGTGCATTATTCATCAGACATTTTAGCAACTGCAGGATCGAATTATGTATCTGAACTAAATCCTATCAACTGCAAATAACAAGTAATTCTGCTCTGTTTACACATAAAATGACAGGAAAAAAAAAAAAAGAATTGGAGAACTTTTCTCCTTTTGTTTTGCTCTAACCACTGTTGTAGAGCTTTTGGGGAATACTCTTCTCAGGGTAAAAGGTAAGAGGCAGCAGTCAGCCTTTGCTCTGCCTGCTATGCCTTGCACATGACATGCAAACCATGCCAAGAGATAAGGTTGATAACCTGTCCATAAACTCTCCATTTATATAACATCATGGAGAAATCACACCATGCTCAGGTACAGCGCATAAAGGGTCTCCAGTGTCTTTTTGCGTAGGCCTGACTTTCACCTCCTTATTCTGCTACAACTGGTTGATGATGTGAAAGCACGACTGCCTTTGGGGCTTTTTACAAGTAAAGAATGGTCAGGACAGCTTCACGTGAAAACCCAGATTCAGACATTAGATATTATATGTTAGCACTTGAATGTAAGTTGCTGTAATATTGCTGATGAAAAAGTTCTGCATAAATTGTAATTCATAATGTCTGTCACAATCAACAGAAACAAAAAAGTATTCTCTCTCTTGCTACAGCTTTACAAAGTGACAGCTTTAAAAAACTAGTCCTGTTACATTCCGTATGAAAGAACCACAGTATAATCTGCATCATAGGAAAGAATAGAATATGCTGTAATACCAGAGTTGGCAAAAGCCAGATTGGAATACTTGTATAGGGCATTAAACAAAATAATTGAATGAATTTTGGACATCATGCCTTCTAACTGTCCAAAGACAGGCATAACGTTAGACCGACTTTTAATAAAGAAGTGATGCTTTTAATGTACTATTTCATTTCTTCAAAGCTGGAAAATATTAAATATTAAGATATAAATGGATTTGAGAAACAAGCAAATAATTTTCATTGAATTAAAGTAAGATACTTAAAAACGCATTAGAAAAAAATCATGACGAAAACAATGTTCAGATGTGATAACTACGGTGAGTAATATTAAGTGTAGCTGGCTTCTCTTTGAATGATGGCAGTGAAATAAAGAACCTGGAAAGTGAAGATAACTAGCCCTCTAAAGATTTCTCAGAAGATGTATAGGCATGGAAGATTTAAAAATCCATCACAGCAAGATGATCTTTGTGGCAGAAAAATTGGTCATATCGAGACACTTTGCAGTATCCAAAGGAGGGTCCTTACCTTCTGCACTGCCTGCAAGTAAGGGCAGTCAACTATT
This sequence comes from Chauna torquata, assembly GCA_013399475.1. NCBI lineage: Eukaryota > Metazoa > Chordata > Aves > Anseriformes > Anhimidae > Chauna > Chauna torquata. The sequence goes on along the minus strand of VXAL01003266.1, from coordinate 423,385 downwards.
TCTAGGCAATTATGAAGACATGTTAGCCATACTAGCCCTTAAGGTGCAGCCCACTAGCAAGCAAGCTTTTACTTCAGAGAGTCTTTATTGGCTTTGGGAGCTGGAGGGTAGCCTCCATCTGCACATCTCCAGGTCCCAGAAACCTGAGAAATTCGCTGGTAAGTCTGTGACTTTGTTGCTGTCTTTTTTATTCTATGCTAAGTGACACAGAAGGTCAGCAGCAGCATCTGGGAAAGCTAGTTACCAATCTAATNAAAAACCAAACCCCCCCCCCCCACACATATCTCACAGTTACCATCTGAGGTAAGGAAGGCCATACCCTTGGTTCTTGTATGATTGTTTTCCTGAGAATCACAGGCAGCTGAGTAGCATTTTGGTTATAGTTATCAGAAGAGTTTGCACTTATCTGCTACTGCTTTTTATGTACAACTGTGTTATATAGATGGTGTCCCAAAGTTCAAATAATCCACAGTGGGTTAAAATTTGGTTGGGAATATAGGCTGCAAAAGATTACGGTTATTCCGACCATTATCTGAATAACTGCAAACAAAACAAAATGACTGCATTCAGTTTATTTTGAGGGTGAAGGAAATGGGGAGAGGGGAGGAGCAATCACTCTTTTCAGAAGAGAAAAAAAAGAATTCATTGCTTGCAATTGTTCTGAAGCAACAGCCTCTTTTTACTTTCAGAAGTATGTACTAAAGTTAAATTTTTCAAGTTTAGGAATTAATCTTTTCAAAATTATGCTTAATTTTATCAGTGTTTCTCCTGACCTCCAGGGCCTACCTGCTTCCCCAAATCTATTCAGTATTTAGCCCTATTTTTGCAGGACTGGGCTTTGCTTACATTTTAGCTGCTTTTTGTTCATATGGGGCTTTGATTTCTCAATTTTTTCATTTGAAGTGAAGATGCTGTCTATGTGCAGTGTTTTTTATGTTCTAAGTAATTCAGAACTTTTTAATATTTGTTGGAAAAGGTTGGTTTCATCTTGTTTTGTTTCTGGATCATTTATTCAGTTATTTGTCTTTTCTTCAAGATGGTCCACTGATCTTTGTAGTTTGTTTTGTTTGCATAAGGATATATCAATGTGTTTTTGTGCTTGGTTACCTTTGGTATTCTGGACCAGATTTTGATTTTGTGCCTTTATAAATTTGGAATGATTCCTTTGACTCAATGTAGTTAAATATTTCAGCTTATGACAGTATGCTGAGATCAGAATTTGATCTACTATGTCTTACTTCATCAGGATTTAGATCCATTTGAACAAGATAGAGGAAGAACAAAACAATCACCTCATTAATTATAAATAGGCTGAATCACAGTAACTCCATCGAAATTAGAACAATGTAATAACCAAAGATATTATAGAAACTTAAAGCAGGTCCTGATTAGGTACAAATGGCTGTCCCAGTATCTCTTTTCACTGTGACTGTGACGGTAATTAGCAAGAAAGTGGATTTTTTTTTTTTCTCTGTAACATTCCCAGTTGAATATTTAATACCGAGAATGTGCTAAGGCTCAGCTGATTTGATTCAATGCACACTGTTTTATTAAGATTAAGCAAGTCTAAAGAGTTTAACTCCTGTCTATTAGGATACCATTATTTTCTCCACTTTTGTTATTGATACGGAAGAGTGCATATACACCTGCAGTAACATGTAGAGTAGCATGACTTCACAGACAACACAAGAGTTATGAGTGAAGTCATTTTCCTTTTCACTCCTGAATTCTCCATGACAAGTACAGCAACATCATGTTGAATTACTTGTGTGCAGTTTGGCTCAGACCAGTGGAGGAAAATTTTAAATCAAATCAGTTGTAGAATATAAATTAAGTCTGGATTTTGGATACGTTCCTTTATGCAGTCCATTACAAAGCAGGTCTTTGCAACTGTGTGGTGAGCATTTGAGTATTCAATGTTGATAAATCACCAGGCTAGGTAAATAGTGGACAGTGTGAGCAATAATTGGCATTTTAGAGGTAAAGAGAGGGAAACTTCATTCCTCCAATATTCTCCCCTTTTATCCACTGAATGCCATTTTCTATGTATGTTTTTCAGAAATTTGACAGACTGAAGTTTAAATAAGGTCAGCTTGTTCAGCTTTCTCCCTAAAATTCTTGGCATCACTTTGTGCTGCAGGAGGCACGATTAAGGCCCTTATTATTCCCTTGACAGGTAATTTTCCTGCAGAGGAATGGAAATTATGACTTTGAACTAATGATATTTTCTCTCATTTCTTCATTGGAGAATATTCCTTCCATAAAATAGACTAAGAACTCAGCATTTCGTAGACACAAATTGTCAAGATTCAGAGAGGTCAAGGCCATGAGCTCAGAATAAGGTCCCTTATGCTACAATGGCTACCCACCTCCACTTCTTCAGTTACTTGATATCTTTTCTAGTAACCGCCCTAATGGTACTCCTAAAAGCCACCTAAAAAAATAAAAATGGGAATGATTCTCACTCTGTTCTACTACAGAGAAGAGATGAGGGAATCTCTAGAACAGGTAGCTCCCTAAAATACTTTGAAAATACTTTCCATTTGCTGAGGCAAATCCCTTTCATGCTGTCTAGCTGCAGCTCCTTCCTGAGGCTGTGGGTGCCTCAAGGGTTTATACCAGGCTAAGGTGCCTGTTCTTTCCTTCTTCATCAGTGGGTTGGGACATTGCAGCAACTTACATATTTTCACAGTGACCCTGTGTGTATTTGTTGCCTTCCCTTAAATGAAATATTCAACTACCATTTATTTTATGGTTGATATGCAGAGAGAGTTCTTTGAAGAAATGAGAACACTTGTGATCAGAATGTGGGTTGCAGATACATCTTAACTATCATTTTTGTTTTCAAATTTACAGTCAGTTTTCAATAGCTTGGTCTCCAGTTGGAAACATGCCAAACTGTCATGTATGAATAATGCTATAGAATGTATGTTAGGATTTTGTCGAATGTAAAAATTTTAATTACAGATTATTGCTGTTTAGACTGTGATTTGTCAACTCATTGTGTTTGCAATAGAAACAATGTGTTAATCTCTGCTTCAATATAAAATTAGCCAATATTTAATTTCCTTAAAACATGCACTTTTATAGAAACATTCAGATTGAATAATTAATTTCACAACAGGCATGTTAAATTAAATGATCACTCATGGAATATTCTGAAACTCTTAAGGCTTTCCCTACAAAAATGCTGTCAAGGAGGACATGTTTTGCAAAATCCATGAACGATGTTTAAGGTTACACCTTAAACATCCCGGGAAAGAAAATATCCAGCTACATAAATGGAGGAAGTCAAAGTTTGAGAAGATTTTAGAGACAGTTATATCTGATATAAAGGCAAAAGAACAACATTGCTTTACAGCTGTGGAAGATTTGGCCTTTAGCATTGATTACTTTCAATAGAAATGCTGACTTAGCCTCTCTGGATAACTTAATCTGAGAGAGAGCAGAATATACATTACTACTTCCACTCTGACATGTTATCTGATAGCATATGTTTCCTTCCTTAACACCTATGGGGAACTCTCTTGTTAAGTGTACACTTTGTATGGATATGGAAAGCAGCGCCCGTCAATTTCTAAACTAGTTTAAATACCACTGTCCTTTTCCAAAATGTAAAAGTTGAATTTAATTGAAAAAAATGTTCCTAAAGTTGCCATTATTTTATGCTCAGATGTTCTGGTCTTTCCATGAGTGTACACATACACAGGTTCCAGAGTGTTCCAAAAAACTGTGACAGCATCAGCTGTGTCCCTCAAAGCAGACACTTTTCCTGCTGTCTTATCATCAGTTGTTTGGTGATGCAGACTCATGGTGAAGCAGACAACTGAGACTGAAATAAGTTAATAAATAAGTTGTTGTGGTTTAACCTGGCAGGCAGCTAAGCACCACACAACTGTTTGCTCACTCTCCCCAGCTCCCAGTGGGATGGGGGAAAGAATTGAAAAAAAAGTAAAAACTCATGGATTGAGATAAAGACAGTTTAATAGGACAGAAAAGGGAGGCAAAATAATAATGATGATGATAATAATAATAGCAATAATAAAAGAATATACAAAGCAAGTGATGCACAATGCAATTGCTCACCACCCAGTGACTGATACCCAGCCCATCCCGGAGCAGCAGTACCTGCCCCTGGCCAACTCTCCCAGTTTTATTGTCCCGTGTGATGCCACATTGTACGGGACATCCCTTTGGACATTTTGGGTCACCTGCCCTGGCTGTGTCCTCTCCCAGCTTTTTGTGCACCCCCAGCCTCCTCACTGGCAGGGGGGTAATGAGAAGCTGAAAAGTCTTTGGCTCTGTGTTAGGACTGCTTTGTAACAACTAAAACATTGGTGTGTTATCAGTATTATTTTTCTCCTAAATCCAAAACAGGGCACATAGCAGCCACTATGGAGAAAATTAACTCTATCCCAGCCAAAACCAGGACATAAGTAAAAGTATAATCCAGCAAAACTTCCTTGACAGTAACCCTGCAGATACAGTGCCAGAAAACAATTTGAATCAATCATTAATTTCAAGGTTTTTTTGGACTTCACAAAATCCCAGAAACAATGCTACTGTGGAGAGGGCAGGGTAAGTGCTGATGATGAATGTCAGAGTAATGGGACAAATTTAGCCTTCAGACATATCTACTGCACATTAACTCTGATACCTCTTTAAATCTTGTAAAGAGGACAATTTCAGGGACTACAGGATGTACTCAAGTTTCATAAATCAATATACTGTCCATTGAGCTATTGGAACTTTGCTGATTTAGATAAAGAGCAGGTCTACTCCTGTATTAGCTGTGCATCCTCAAGAGCAAAGTTTTGCCAAGAAAGATTTGAGGCTGGAACTTTCTAAAAATTCTCGAAGTGCAGATGTATCAGTTGAGAAGGACGTGAGGCTAGAATCATTCAAAGTATTCACAGACCAGGAAGTAGTATTGAAGGAAGATGTTACAGTCTGCACATTTCATTTCTGGGTAGAGATTAATATCACTATGTTTATCTCTTAAAGCCATAAATGATTTTGAGTCCTGGCTGTGTTTGAAAAAAAAAAAAAGAAACTACTGTCCTTTTTCTTATGCAAAATCATTTGAAATGGTAATGGAAAGAATCTGTATAATTAATAGTCTCTTGGATCAAAAAGTTAGAGGCACTAAAGACATAACTAACTAACTGCTGGTATGCAGAACAGGGTTGTAAATAGCATTTTAAGAGAGAGAACTGGAACAGCATAGATTCTTTTTTATGACTGACGGATGTTCATCATGATTTCTAGTAACTTGAAACATACTTCTTTGTAACTCATAATTGAATTTATTTTTTTTTCTTAAGAAATTACAGTGACAGTCTTACCTTAAGTAACTGGATAACTGAATTAGTGTTAAGGACTCACTTATTCAGATACTCTGCCTCTCACGTATGTTGGTGGAAGTAATGTCCACCCATTTGTGGGCTCTTACATTTCTAGGGGAAATAGTGCCATTTCATCCTGATGTATTCTAAAGAGAGAAAAAAGAGTGGCAAAGAAAGAGTGGTAGTTTATTCCTTTGTAATGAAGTCCTTGATACAATCAGTTGGGAAAATGTTACTTTAAACCAGATGTGTTGTAGTGTGTGTTATGTGAGAGCCCTCGTGTTATTTTCCCATTGCTTAAAAGCTGAACAAAAGTTTGTTAGCTCAGCCCTCATAAGTGCCATTAGGCATAGCTTCCATGTTCATTTAAGTGAAGAGATTAGAGATAATCCCTGATGTGATTTGCCATTAATTCATTCAGGATTTGGAAATGAGGTTGAATTCCTTGAATTTCCTCCATATGGTCCAACAAGGAATGCTGTGTGGTGGCCTCGGGAATGGTAAACTTAAATGTTCGGAGCATACATGGGTGTATGAAGGAAGCAGTTACATACTGGAGCTGTTACACTGTGTTATGCTAACAGATAAGTATGCATTGTATTTAATTCCTATACATAGAAGCAATAAATAAATAAATAAATAGGTTTTAAAGGAAATATAATAATTCATTCAGCAAAGGTGAGTCTTGCATGTTGATTTCTATTTATATCATCTAGTCAGCTCCATGATTTTACTTAGAAACAGGTTTTCTAAATGAATAACAGACTTTGACTATTAGCCAGGATCTGTGTCACTGGGGCATTTATATCTATCAAATTTGATGATGCTTATGAATGTACATTTTTGTTTTAGAAAAAATATTTTAAAATCACTTTAAATAAATGCAGTTACCTTAAGAGAAATTGTACCTCACATGCATTTTAGTGAGTGACAATTGCATTCTCTAATTACTGATTTTTTGCTTAATTGATGGAGATCTGGGTGATTGGCTTTTAGAGATATGAAGCAGTTGTTATGATTCTGATTGCCTCTGGACAGAGAATGTAAGATCTGCACGTTCTGTTTAATGAATGCAGAAAAGTACATTGCTTAAAGCCTCCATAACTACATAAAGGCATGTGCTATTTGTTTAAGAAGGAATAACTATGCCAATTTCTTCCTGTAGAGCTTCTTAAAAATTGCTCTTTGGCAATTTATTGCTTAGAAAGCTAAAGAGCAATTTTATGAATTTAGAATATTCACTCAGAGAACTGCTGCTCCTAATCTACTTTGTTTTTCTCTAGGTAAAAATGTTTGCATTATCATTAGTTTTATCCCCCTTTTTCAGAGAAAGAAAATGTTTTCCAACTTTATAGCTGTTAAGCTAACTGTTTCAATCTTTCTTTGTGTTCTGAGTTTTCCAGCCACAACTACAGTGCAATGCTAGTTTTGGTGGCTGGGAAGAGAAAGTTTTAAATATTTTGATGCTATCCTTCTTTTCCTCATGATTTTCCCAGTAAATCTTCCTTTGGGGAGATTTAAAACAATGCTTAGGTCTCATCACTTCATATTCTTCAAAACTTAGTATTTTCTTCAGTTTCACTGACTGGGATCTGAAGGGTGGTAATATTGACATGCTGAATATCAGAGAGGAGTAAGTTTTTATTGTGTATTCTTGTTATTGTATTATGGGGTAGAGAAGATGGTTGCTGCTTGATTTGAACTCTGATATTATGATAAAAGAAATTTCTTCACTGATAAAATTTCTAATGCTACTCTGAAAAACTCATTTAAATAACTACCATTCAAGTGGAACATATATTCCTGACCAGGACAAATGGGTCTAGAGCGGCTTTTACATAAACAAAAAGTTAAATACAAGAAACAGAAACAGCAGAAGAAAATGAAAGCTGATGTGACATTCTGACTTGTAATGTTGATTTTTGTAACTAGGAATCAAAAGTTAGGATTCAAAACATATCTGAAAGCTACAGGAGGAAAGAAAGTTTTAGCAAGGATGTAATGTTTTATGTTACAGGATTTAACCAAATTCTGTCGTAAATTAGGAAGAATAGATTAGTCCCTTCTAATGTATATGCTACTGAAGAGACGGGCTATTGGGTTAGATACTCAAAACTACCTTGAGGACAAATCTTATATCCTTAAGAATGTTCGTGAAATAAACAGATTAGGATGGTGGGGGGTGGAGGGGGGCGGTGTGTGGAGAGAGAGAGAGAGGAAAGAAATCAAATGGAAAAGTTATCTCACTTTGCACTGAAATCTTTTTATGTAGGTCTAGGAGAGTGATAATATTAACTTTATATACAGGTTGCAAAGCCCCAAAGGGAACTGAACTTGGTGGTGGATCTGATCCGTGAAGCTAATGTCTAAAAAAACCTCTAATAAATGCAGATAATGACCAACAGGAAATGAGAACAATCTTCTGGCTTTAATTGCTTGCTTTTGAGAATTTTTTCTTTGTTGCTGTCTCACAGATCTGTGTGGTGTCTCAATCCTGGGGTTTAGCCTGAGGCTTTTTTTTTGGAGGAAAGCAGTCTAACCCAATCTCTCATCATTGAACAAATCTCTCATCTTTGAGCAAAAGCAAACTTAAATTCCGTATGCGTATATTTTAAACTTCTCTCATCTATCCTGGGAAGGGAAAATGTGCCTGGATGACTGTGCCTGTGTTCTGATCACTAAAGATCTTATTCAAAGGAAAGATACTAAGAAAGAAAGGGTTGGTTTGTGATTAATGTCTAAAAGTGGGGCAGTGGGTCTTGCTTCAGTCCATGCTTCTGTCATATAACTCCTGCATAGGCTTAGGGAAACCATTACAGTGTTTCTGAGCTGTGTATACCTCAAGACACACACATACACAGTCAGGGGAGGAAACTGCTTCTTTTCTACCTATTCTTTTATCCATCTTTCATAGTTAGGGTTTGCTTCTTTTGAGTGGCTGCACAGTGCCTAGCGAAGCAGCCACTGGGATTGCTCAGTCCTCCTGTTCTATGCCTGGAAAGAATGCAAAAATCAATCTTTTTTTTTTTAAGAGTGAGAGAGAGAGAGAGAGAGAAAGGGTAAAAACTCATTTGCCTGTCATCCTGACCTTAAAAAGAAGTAACATGAAGGGAAGAGTGAAAGGAGAAAAAAGGAATCTCATCTTTTTTATCCTGTGAGCAGCCTGTGAAAGTGCCAGCTAGTTTCACAGTAATTCATCTAGCTCTCAGCTGTCCAGGGCAAGGCCTCTTTTGGGAGAACTTTGCTGGATTTTCCTGTACTGGTTTGCTGGATGAAAAATTCCTCCTATTGACAATGCAGTTTATCATCTTTGCTTGTTTATTCAACTAAAACTGAAACTAGGAAAAATAGAGTTTTAGTTAATACCTATATATTTTTCTACTGTTTCTGATAGAAGAGTAATTATTTGAGTCAAATGTAGTTTTGTGGGCTTTTTTTTTTTTNTTTTTTTTTTTTTTTTTTTTTTTCATATGGGACACACCAAGTAGATCCAACACCAGAAACTTCTCCCCATCATCCTGAGTTGATGGTCCTGTGGTGCTATGGATCTGCATCATCGAAGATGTAAACTTCTGTTGCTGAAGATTGACTACATTTAATACAAAGTTTTTTTCTGACATTGCAGTTCTGATAGAGCTTGGAAACTTTTAAATAAAACTATCTTGAACTCTCCATGAACAAGGACATCATTATGGAGTGGGAGCTGGCTTTAGATCCTATGCACTGAAATTTGCTGAAATGTTTTGAAGTAGAAACAAAAACAAAAACACATGTATCTCAATACAGCACACAGTACTACTATCTACACAGTTTATTTTGAGGATGATGCCAGATGAATTATGAGATGGTTTTGGTTTCTTCTGTTCTACAAAAATAAAGCAAAGTCAGGATTTCTGTGTTCACAGAAAGCAAGCAAATAATGAACAGATGAATTAGATGAAATTTTCAGTTGATTTTTTTTTTTTTTTTTAAATACACATGTAGAGGATGAGCATTTCTGGATCCTTCTCCTTATTACTGATGAATTGCTTCTCCCATCAGTTTGCCTCTTCTTAACTCCTAACTACTCCAAGGAATCCTCCAGCTCTCCTCGCTGCAGAAGATCTGAATAGTCACACTCACCTCTGCCTATTCCCATGCATTTCTTCTACTAGTCAGCAATATAAGGCATACTTGTGCTGCTAGCGTTATTAAAGCAGAGGCACATCTTATAAGTGACTGTTCCCCGGTGTCAGGAAAGTATGTGCCTTGGAAGTTATCTGTAGATAATCAGGAAGATTAGAGGAAAAGTAGAGAGTTAGTGGTGAGGAGATCCATAGCTATGTTTCCTTTGAAATGGCCACCTCTGTCTTCTCTATCATGTCTCCTGATGGAAGAAACAAGTCTCCCTTCTTCTCTCAGAAATCATTCCATCAGGCTGGTAAGAACCACAGTCAATGAAAAAAGGAAAAAGTTAATTAGGGATGAGCCCAAATACTGCTACTTGGAAATGCATTTGAGGCCAGACATACTGCTTAGTCTCTGTGTGGAAAGAAGAGGGGAGAGAGGTGGTAAACTGTGCATGCAGCCTTCATCCTTGGCTTGAATGAACTTGCAAGTGCATCTCTAGGAGGCTGTGTTTCATAGACATTTTCCTGGTGTGTCCCTCCATTCTGCCTCAAAGAAGACTCCAGCTATGTTAGCATTTATGTCTGCTTCTGCAGCCCAGTCAGTGCCAAGTGCCTCAGGTCTTCCAGCTTACTGTGTATTTTTCCAGGCTAGTTACAGCGTTCCTCTCCTGTGGCTTTTGTTTAAACCACCTCCACCACATACTGCAGAGAGCACAGCTGTAAGGATAACACGTGATCTGCTAAAAAATGTTAATGGTAGACTACTAGGCTCAGTATAGAGACTGGAGACAGGCGCTCTTAAAAACAATGCTGATATTTTAATTATAACCTAAAGATTTGCAAAGAGGGGTAGACAAATTTACTCCTACTCACCTGTAGTTGAAAATATAAATACTAATTAGCTGGTGTTGATTTCCCATAGGTAAGTGTTTGCCTACCTGTGACTGCATGCAGCTAATGCAGCTGGTGGAGAGAGAGGCGGGCTACGGCCACAAGCAGCCCACCTGCAGTTCGTTAGCTGGTGCTGTGGAGCAGCTTCAGTGGAAACTGGCTCAGAGGAAGCTTAATTAATTCTCTTAAAAATTATAAACACTGAGGCAGCAGGGGATAATTTCAGAGCCTTCAGTGAGACTCAGAATGTTACTAACCTTATTTATTCAGAAAACTGTTTTTAAGGGGTCTTCATGAGAAGGTGGATGCTGGCCTGGTTGTTCAGAGCATCGCACTCAGCCCAGTAACCTATATCTAGCAGCAAGCAGTGGTAGGTGCTGAAGAGTTTTCTTTCACAAGACTTGGCTGCTCCAGTGTGCCTGAAAGACTTGCAGCACAGGTCTGACAACTCAGTATTCAGGCACAAAGAGAGGATGACCCTTGTCAGGTACACTCACTGTCTGATACTGGGGTTAATAGTTGTGGATTGCTGCAAGATCCTTATTTGCTTGTGGATGTTTAGGGAGAAACTCTGAAGACTTTCAGCATCTGTTCTTAGCTAGAAGGGTGTAGGTCACCTTTATATTCAAATAAGAAAACAATTTCAGAGATTATCATAATTTCAGCATTATGCAGAAGTCCACATTTCTGAAGAATTCAGCTAGTCAGTGTTCTGCACCTGCTGTTGTTTCCAGAAGGAATAAATTACTATTGTAGATGTATAAAGCCTTCAGCTCTCTAAAATCAAACAATGCTGTGCCATAAATCTTCAGTCTGCAGTTGGAACTGGTAGAACCATTGTTCGCTAATTCAAAGGGGAAGAGCAGACTACGTCAGGAAATCTGCTTTTGTAACTTTAATATATTTCCAGGCACTTCTTTTTTCAGGATTCTATTGATGTAATTGACGTATTTTGGCATGGGGAGGGAGTTAGGAAGGAGGGCAGTGATGGGTGCTAGGGTTTGATGGATTCTGGGTTCTGCTTGGATGGGTCATTTCACTGGATTTAATACAGTTATGCTCAGAAATGCACACATTTTACCCATCAGGTTGAGCATTTATAAAATATGAGGAAGGCTGGATTAAACTGTGTTAGCAATAAAAAAAAGAAACAACTTTGTTAGTTTTGAGCACACAGGCATTACACAACCTTCTACCTCTCCAGTGTTTAGTAGGTGTTTATTTGAAATCATTCTATGCCCAAGGTTAAGATTCCATTTAATGACAACAAAACGTAGAAAATGTGAACTCTGGCCACAAGAGATTTGAGAATATACTTAGCTGCAAGGGCTAGATTTTTTTTTTTTTTTTTCCCTCCACAGAAGCTAACCAGCACTGCTTACTTTTCTTTCAGTCTTTATAAAACATGCTGTGATGAATCATGTCACATCTACTTAAGCAGTAGCACAGCAAAATAGCGTTTCAATAATTGTTCAAACTGCACAGAATACTGTGCTATGATTGCTACTGGATATGTCTTATCCATGAGCATGTAAAAACAGGAATATCATGGTCAGTAAATATTTATCTGGGGGAAAAAATCTGACAATAGAAGTCTTTTTTAATTTAGCAGACTTCATAACAACAACACCCATCTCTGGAAAAATTTGGAGAAGAAATACTGATTTTTTTTTTTTTTTTTTTTAATAGAAGGGGAAATTAATCACTAGAATAATTTGTCCAGGGGATGTTCTGGCTTCTCTGTCACTTGGAGTTTTAAAATCAAGATTAAAATGTCAACCTCAAAGGTTTGCTGTAATCATCTAGAGGTTATTGGACTTAATGCCACAATTAATAGGCTAACTTCTCTGACTGTAGTAAATGAGAAATTTGGCTACAAGACTGTATCTCCTCCTTTTGACCTTGCCATGTCTGACTTTACAGAGTGAGCTTCTAAGTACTAAAGAGATACTTAAAAGGGGTTAAACAATGGACAGGAGTTTTTTTTTGACGTATGGAGTGGACAAGGTCCTAGGCAACTTCTTGTAGTTGACCCTGCTCTGAGTGGTGGGTTTGGACTGGATGATCTCCAGAGGCACCTTCCCACCTGAGCTATTCTGTGGTCCTGTAGTACCAGTGAATTTTTCCCAAGCCCAAGTAATCTGCAGCCTTTTGGACTAGCAGATCTCTCCCCATCCTCAAACTGAGTGGAACTGGGGATGTTGTAAAAATCCCTCTTTAACAAGGACCCTGACTCCTCACAGATGTTCACTGTTTTCCAAACAGCAGTTTGACAGCTATGTTAACAGCCTGTGAAGCCATTAAGTAGGCAGGCAAAATACACCCTATCTGACCATTTCTGTCACTTATTCATTGTTTAGGCTTAATTACTATTTATAACTATTATTATTATTAAATAAAACAACTCCTCCCTGCTCCTCAACAAGTGGACAGATGCAGGAATAAGCACACAAGAAAAATGGTGGAACAGATGAGAAGAGGAGGAGGTAATAACAGAGGTCCCATCCAGCTCTGACAGGCTTAATATAGGCCTCATCTGGTCAACTGATGCTGTTTTGGTCAGTTTGTGGGTTTGGGTACTGTTGATAAGAGGAAGTAATTTCATCTGGTCACAAGGAGCTGCATGGTTCATGGGAGGAATGGAAGTTGTGCAGAACCTTGCACTGAGCTCCTGGGCTTCTGTGTGGTGTTGTGTCTCCCCTTCAAAGGAGCACAGCCTGTGACAGATGAGTGCTAGAGGTATAGTCCACAGCACATGGTCTGGCTGGTTGATGTTTAAACACATTAAAATGCCACACTCCCCTGAGGCCAAAACACTGAAGCCCCTGTGCCTAATTGCTCTCCAGAGCGCTTGGCTGCCTTGCTGCTTCCATGCTGGGATGAGACTCCTAGCAAGCAGCAGAAAGCAGGTTGTTTTGCAATAGCAGTTATCTAGAGTGTTGAAATGGAAGTTCATTTAATTCTGCACTGGTTTACTGAAAACAGTCTCCAATGATTTATTGGTTTCTCAGAATTTCTGTGTCAGCTTCATCTCTCAGTAACAGTCAAAGACCTTCTAGGCCCCTTAAATAAAATATATCTTCTCTATAATTCTTCGCTGTCCCCTAAAAAGAGGTAGGAACAAGCATATGCCTGATGCAATACTTTTTATGCCACAGGTATCGTTACCAGGCAACAATCACATGCAGCTTTGGCAGAACACAAAGTTCTTCAGCCGCTAACCCTTCAAACACCTCAACCAAGATATCTCTGCAGAAAACATCAGAGATCCTGGTGAAACAAGGCAGTAACAAAGACTTTCAAAATTAAAAATAGATTAAGGACAATTATGATACATTAGTACCGTGGGTACCATGTACATTTTCCAAAATATTGCCACAAATGGGTGATGCTTATTTTCATGTATAATTTTATCTACTGCTGAGGGGAGGCATCCCAACCTCTCGGGTTACCAGTAGTCTAAATATTTTGATTATGACAGGTTCAGTGCAATTATATGAAATTGGAAAAATGTTTCCAGCTTCCATCTCCAACTAGAATAAAGTGAGAGATGAGTAACTTGCTAGATTCAACCAAATTCTCTCCTGTCATGCACTACAGGTAGTCATTTGTGTCAGCACAAAACTGGTCTAAAATTATCTCACCTTACAGTGACAACACTGAAAGGTCTTTCTTGTCACTGCAATTAGAATAAAACCTGTGAGCATCTTGCTCAGTTTCCAGATTTGTGGCTGTCAGGGTTTTTGGAGTCTATGCTGCTTAGTGCATAAGCACAGGTGAAGGATCAATGCCTTTAACTCAGTGCTGCTCAGTTGGCTGCACACAATTGACATCTGCTGGGAACTTGTTGTAGGGTGTCCTCATATATGCCCAGTGGGCTAAGATAGCAGAAAACAAGGTAGGTGGAGAAATAAATCACAATTAATGGGAATAGACACTGATATTCCTACTGCAGTACATAAGTATCAGCCAAAATAGGCCACTCAGCTTAGAAGTTTCAAAATGGGTTCCCACCACCTGAAAACAGGAAATTTCCATCTAATCAGCCCTCCCTTTTGCTTCTCTGCTGGTCAGAGGAGCTGACATTCTAGAGAAAAACAGCTTGATTCCTCACATGAAAAGGTCTTATAGTCTGTTAAACCTCCTCTTAGTCCACAAATAGAAACAGGAGTAAGAGACCTTTGGAAATGTGCCTGTAACTGTATTTAGTTATATTCACCAGCAAAAAAAAGTGGTGGAAACCAGCAGGTAGATAATGAAGCTACTGGTACTCCATCATCTATTTGCTCAATACTGGTATCAGTTTGCAAATGCAAATGTTATGATGTGCATCTATGAACTATAGTGTGCAGAATCTTATATAGACAGAGGCCAAGTTCATCCTTTCACATGCAAATATATATCCAAGAACCAAGAACAACTGTGCCTAAGGTCCATATGACAGCTATGTGATTGAAACATGTTGACAAGCCCAGTCCCCTAGACGCTATAGATGCAACATTCAAAGGTGTTTAAAGGCTTCATAGCACATTAAAAAAGCCAGAAGATGAATGCTGACTAAATGAATGACTCAAAGGCACAAAATTCTCTTTCTCTTTGATTTCTTGAAGATGATTCCAGGTAGAAAGTTCCTAAGAAATAATCCTAGATTCCAAAATGAATCATTTATCACAAAGCAAAACATTTTAAATGTGTTCCAATTTTGCACTTTCTATTTTGTGGAGAGAAAGAACCTTTAAGTAGCTAATTCTATTTTGATCTTTCACACAGAATTTCTTTGAATAGCTTTTCAGCAAATCTAATACAGCAGGAAGAAAACTCTGCATGCTACTTCTTTCAGCATTTTTATGGTTCTAGGGCCTGTCTCCTGTCATCATATATCATGTCTTAATGTGTGATTTGCACTGTGTTTGTGGAGCCTGGCTTTTTGAGACTCCATGCCACAATTTTTTTTATTGTTAATAAACATTTACAATGAAATCAATGTAGCTGTACAAATATCCATGATAAAAATGAGTCTCCTGCTTTTTCAGAATCCTAGAGTAACAGGACCACATAATGACAAAGGTGTTGATATAGATGTTTGCAGGAACTTTCTGCAGTGCTTTCAATCTGGGCAAGACGTGTTCCCATTTTTTGATCTTGCATATTTTTGAATCTCTTCCTGGTGATATGCCAGGGTGCTCTGTTGCCAAGACAAACAAAACAAATGACAAAATCGTCTAATTCTTGTCTATTTCTTTTTAGAACAAAAGAGATCATTACATTTTGGCTTATTCACATAGCAGGGCTATAGATTTTGTCTCTGAATTCAATGCTAAATGTATTATTTTAAATCTGATTCTTCATGTGGAAATACTTGCTTCTAAGAGCTCTTCCCATGGCATTAAAATTCATAGAAAATGTTATTTAAAAGGTGGACCACTGACAAGTTTAGTGTTTCTTTGAAGAATTGTCTTATTTTAAAATGATTTATGATAGCACTGATGCCTACTAATCTGGACACTGTGCTGTTCCTGCTCATTATTGCAAACAGGGCCATAAAAGTCAGCTATTAAAATGTTCTACTGCACAGATGAAATATTGGAAAAGTCCTTTCTTCCTCCCTCCCTTCCTTCCTCCCTTCCGTCCTCCCTCCCTTCCTCCTTTCT
>VXAL01003266.1:396122-406825 GCA_013399475.1 Chauna torquata | reverse complement strand
TCTTTCTTTCTTTCTTTCTTTCTTTCTTTCTCTCTTTCTTTCTCTCTTTCTTTCTTTCTTTCTTTCATTTTTTTTTCTTTCTTTCTTGTGTTTCTCAATCTTAAAACTATACAGGGTGCTTGCTTATCTTCACTATTAATTTATTCTTTCTAAAAATCATTAATTTTCCCCAAATTTAGGTCAAGCCACTTTCTTTTTTTTTCACCAGCTTTTACTGATTTCTCCAGATCTACTATCAAAATATTGTAGTATACATTTATCTGTTGCATGTTGTTAGTGTATGTAGAAACAAAAATTT
This sequence comes from Chauna torquata, assembly GCA_013399475.1. Classification (NCBI taxonomy): domain Eukaryota; kingdom Metazoa; phylum Chordata; class Aves; order Anseriformes; family Anhimidae; genus Chauna; species Chauna torquata. The sequence goes on along the minus strand of VXAL01003266.1, from coordinate 406,527 downwards.
TAGGATCCAATAAAAATGCTTCTGAAGCTAAAGAGAACTGGATTAGAATATCAGGGCACAATGTCCTGAAGAATTTGTACATCGGTAATTTTTAATTGATGAGTTTACTTGATGTCTACATGCCTTTATCTTTGCATGGTAGTGGGTGGATATGAATGGAGATTACCCTTCAGTATTTGAACTAAGCTCTCTCCTGCCTATTACCATCAAAGTGAAAAAACAGGCCTAGTATTCTCTAAAGTGAACAAATTTCACGGGTATATCAAGGTGTTTTTTTTTCTGAGTTTGGTATAGAGAAATTACTAGTATTATTGTAGCATTTAGAGATCCTAATCAAATTATATCTTTGTTATGGTGTTGCATAAATTTTTGCACATTCTGAACTCGAAATTCTTTTAAAATTTAAAGTATGTTTTCATTTACATATTTTGGGAAAGATATTTAAAACTATTTTTTTCACAATTTTTGTAAAAAAAAAAAAAAAAAAGTGTCCATGTTACTTATGGATAAGGGTCCAGATTAACAAGGACTTGCTTATTTTCATAGGGTTCCTCTCTAGTTTGACTTGGGTGAATCCAGCAGTGGTGTAAGAGCTTTCCCCACTGATGAGGACACCACCTACATCAGCCTCCAGGTTTTTCTGTGAAGCTTTATATTTAACATTCTTTCTCCTGGGAAGTTGATGCAAAGAATGCCAGTGTCCACTCAGCACAGTTTTGCCATCCACCATCTCGGCTCTTGTTAAGGTTAATGGAAAGGTAATCTGATATACCACTTTCTGTTTCCTTTCAGAATACATGCTTCACAGCTTGTCAAGTATAATAAAGATATGACACGTGCAATAACCTTTTCTTTCTTTGTGAATAAAAATGTGGTATAATAAAATAGGCTGGCAGAGTTCCATCAGCCAGAACACTTTCACAAGTAACTTGCTTCATTTAGAAAAGGCATAAGTGGAGGGGGAAGGAAAGTCAGTTTTTCTTTGAAACCAACAACACACAGGGTCTCACAACACACACACACACACACACACACACACACACACACACACTAAGCAATTTAAAGCAACACTGCATCAGTTCATAAATTAATTATGTAATTTGTATTTTAGATGTTTTCTTACTTAATTTCCGAGCATCCTATTGCATTAAAATATGGCTAATTCTGCAGGTATCAATCAGATATCAAGAAAAGCAAAGATAACTTCCTGGAGAGATCCATCTCCAGAGAGTCTCTGTTCTGTACAACTTTCGTCTTCCAGCAAAACTCAGATGAAGATAAAATACATGCCTGTCACTTTAAACAATGAGAAAAGTTTATTTATGTATTTTTCAACCATACATTTCTATACTGTCTTGTTTTACCAGAGGAGATTTTATCAACATCTTCTGTGTTGCCTGCTTTTGCCCAACTCTGATTAAAACATAAGGAGAAAGAGATAAACACACACAGCATATTTACAATTTTTTTAGGGACCTCTTTTGCATATGTGATGGAAAATACAACCTCCTTTAGCTTTCTGTGAGTTCACCTGGAGACGGAAACTCTTGCTATTTCTTACAAGAGATTATCTTCTTTCAAAAGAACTAATAAGTATGAACATTGATAATTGACTTTCTAGATTATATGAAATCACTGACCATGGGATTCCTGTAGCTTTGCTTCCCAGCAGTCGCATCTTCTCCTTATTAATTCAACTTCTTCTTTCTCCCTTTGTCCCTTCCATTACTGCTCTTGCTCTCTTTGTTTTTTTTTTTTCTATTACCAACCTTAGACTTTAGGTACTAACACAGGAGAATTACCAAAAAGCGATTATAAACAGAGACAGAAATGCCCAGAATTTCTGCAAGATACCTTTAGCTTTGTAAATGATGTTCTTTATCATTCTTGCAAGCACAATTCACGAATGTTTGTAGGCTTGCAAGTAGCTATGATAAGTGCTTGCTAGTTTCTTGAAATATAGCTTTAAAAATAATTATTATAGGGGAGAAAAGAAAGAGTTCTTTGATATACAAGTATTACAATGGAAAAAAAAAAATCAACTCTTTAAAAGAAAAACACATAACTTCACAGTTGCTTAAAATGCCTGTATACTATATGAAGTTTCAATGACACAAAGTTGACAAAAATATCTAAATGGGGTTTGCAACAGGCTTATAATCCTTTGTAAAATTATCAAACAAAATGTTTCATATGAAAACACATGAACGTATAATTGCAGGAACACCTTAAGTACTCTGATTCACTAGTGTCTGAAAGAAGCAGCATGGTTCAATGGGTAGGACATTAAATTGGTTATTATGAGAACCAGGTAATTTTCTCAGCTTTGATTGCAGTGAATTTTAGACACTTCATGTTTGAGGTTATTCATTTGTAAAATTAGTTTGATAATGTCTGTCCCCACACATGTATCTGTGAAGGAACACTTAACTACAGTATCTTTAAATACTGAGGAGGAGTATGGATTTGTTGAAAAAAGCAAGACTTTTAAGATGAAGAATAATACTGAAACAGACTGGTCTTTTTAGTCTTTTGGCTGAACAACTTTGCAATATATAACACTGAATTAATTTTCTAACTGAAAGCACTCATGTCATGATATCAGGTTTTTCATTTACTACACCTTGATATAATTTCATTTCCTAATAAAGGTTGAGGTGAATGTGGCAATTCTGCTATGTCCGCTATGTATTCTCCATTACAGGGACATGACTAGAGTCTAACTGTTTCTGCAAGAATGGCCAGTCATACATGATAAAGTTAAAAAAAAAAAAAGAAACACAGAGAGGCATACTGATGGCTGGAAGCATGCAAACTAGCAAGAGAAAGGAAAACTGAGAAAGCAGAGAGTACTGCCAAGAGGAACCTTGAAGAGAGTACATGCATGGATGTTTAAAAGTATATGGAGGTCATTTTGGTTTATTATTTTATATCCTGATTTTAAAAAGTGAAGAGGAAGATGGCTTCTTCGAATAGACTATGATTTCTTCCTTCCTTTTACTGAATTAAAAGCTGTTTTGCTGGAATTCATTCAAATTACATATTAAAAATCAGAGGGATATCACTTATAATCAACCCTGCAACCAGGCAGTAGCTGATTGCCAGCTGTAACATTATGTATTCAATTCTGCAGAAATGTGTCTCTTTGCAGGATTATGTACCATGTCTTAAGATATTAAAACCCTTAGATTTTGTGCCCTGCTGTCCTGTTTAGGGGTGAATTGTGTCAGGTCTCTTTGTTCAGAAAAGCAAAAGCAGGGGGCCACTGCTTGTCTGTCAGGACCTCCATGCGGGAGAGAACAACTCCCTCCCAAACCATATACAGAGCTGTATGCATTCTCTATGGCAAGAAACTGTCCCCTAAAAATAACATCCAAAGCTCACAAGGGCTGGAAGAGAAGTCCTTGTGCTGAGATTCTTGAATTAGGTTACTGCTTAGCAGTTATAATGGAAGATAAAATATGTTCAGCAAACCCTCATGAAATGCATCACTGCCTTTTTAGAAACCTTGACCAATACTAAATTCCTTTAAAGGCAGAAACAAGACACAATTTTCTCTAGCCTTGCAAGAAGTAATGTGTTTAACCTTATGAGAAGTGCTTCAAGGACAGCAGTAGAGTTGTTTTTTCACAACAGTTTTGGCATATTTCAGGCCTAATGTGAAGGGGCCAACCCTTAAGGATAAAGTAGAAGATACCCGCATGCCTACTGAGTTCCTGCTACCTCTGCAAAGGTTAATTAATGCCAGCTACCTGATATGCATCCCACCCCAAAGAGTGAAAAACACCAGCCCATTTTCAGTGGGTCATCAAAAATTTCACTCATCTCTGAGGCAGAACGGATCCAGAATTAGAAAGCTGCCTGCAGCAGGTGTCTTTGCTGCATGGTAAAGGGAAACTCAGCAGGACCCTTGGGTGCAGCAACCCCGGGGCCTCTAGCACACTGCTACACACAGCTGTGCTCCAGAGCCTGGCCATAGCCATCACCCAAGCACAGCGGCACAGCATCGAGCAGGCACAACCAAGCACAACCGAGCATGCCCTGCTCGTGAGTCCTTCCTTCACATGCTGTGTGTAAGGGATCAACATGGTTGTATTACACTTCACAGCTCCCCAAACATAAATCCTCCCTGGGGTTCCAGGGAGGAGAAGCAGGCAGTGAAAACGATTGAACGATTGCATGATAACAAAATATGCAACGCTAGAGGTACATTGGGAAGATATGATGCGCTTTGATTCTTTTTTTCCTAAGATGAAAAAGAACAGAAGTTCAATATAACCAGTAATTTATTGTAAATTACTTTCCAATTGTTTTAGTTTCACTCAGCTCAACATGTTAGTTATTTTCCTCCCCTTCCTCTTGGATGTTTCAGCTATTTTCAGGAGATAAAAGATGTTTCACTGTAAAGAAATAGAAGACTCTTTTTATTATTATTATTTTGAGCACCAGATAAGAGAAATCCATGAAAATCATTCCAGAGCCAGATTACCTTGAAATCTGTGTGACAGAAATCATGAAATGAGTTTATCAAAAAGTCTTCATAAATCACAGTGTCTGTCCACTGCTAGATTGAGAAAAAACAGAGCTAGCAATTAACATTTTAAGATGTTGTCTGTTTCCTCCTTACAATTTAAGGAGTTCTGGGGAAGCATATTGCCAGGGCCAGGTTTTCTGCTTTGGTTATAATCTGGATTCTTGTAGAGCTGCATTTCAGTTAGAGATGGTGGAAATTATTGCTTAGGGCTCTGTACAAATAGAAGATTGTTCTGTCAATCCTTCTTTAAGAAGTGTTATTTTCTTGCTGTGTTTGGCAAAACTACGAAAAGATAAACTTGTGATGAAGAAGAAATTTTAAAAGAAAAAAAAATGGAGGGCTATAATTTTGGAAAGTGACAATTTAATGAAAAAATGCTTTTCAGCTCATATTTAGATACTGGAACAATATTTGCATGTGAATTTTATAAAAGATATAGGCAAAGGATGCATTTCTGGCTTTGTATTTTGAAATACATCATTTCCAATGACTAAAGACTTCCTCCATGAGGTAAAACAGGAATATGTAAGTAAGCACTAAGAAAAAAAATGTGTGCCTATGATTTCTTTCTTTCTTTTTTTTTTTTAAGTATTAATACTTAATGCAAATAAAATGAAATATATCTGAAATCAACCAGGAAATATTTCTGTCTGGTGTTTTCATTGCCTTCAAAATATTCTATTACTTGTTTTTCTGAAAACTTTTCTGATGTTAAAGTTCGATTATGGAGGGCATGATACAGCTAGAGAGAAGCTGTTAGACACTGTCCATCAAAGAATTTTTACTATGTTCTATTAAAGTGACAGTTGTGTCACTTGAATCCACAAAGAAATTGTGTTGACGCTTAGAGAGGAACTGGCCAGATGTGGGAAAAGGCCCGAGGTGACTGAGGTCTGAACAATGTGTGGATTCTAGTCAAGTGGTCTGAGACACATTTTCAGAGGGAGTTCAGCTTAATTTGGAAGTAGCGGTGCAAGAATAGCATGAAGAATTGGGGCTACCTGTCGGCACGGTTTACTGCAGGCAGCATGCCAGGGCGAGTGCATGGAGAGGCAGGAGGTGGTGCCTGCAAGGGTGGTAATGGGAAGTGAGGAGGAAGGATTTGTAATGCTAAACAGAATTATGTACAAGGGAAAATGAAGCGGCTCTATTATGCTCCATGTAGATTCGTGTGATGGTGTCGGGAAATGTAACCTTAAGAGATAGCCCCTACAAGTAAAGTGAGGAGTACATAGACGCACTGAATACCAGATATTGGCAGAAACTGGTAGAGACTGAAGTGCTTCTTTGGAGTTGAACAAGAATATGTCTAACGCAGAAAAAGACTTACTGGATGCCATTTAGTGGTGTAGGTAGTTGGATGTGCTTCTTATTAGTACAGTATTGTACACTGCTATGGACAATTTTCTGTACATAAAAAAGGAAGTCATGGAATATATATATTCCTTTAAGAGTTATAAAATGAGAAGCACGGTGAAGAGGCTGAGTGCTTATTTTCCAGCAGGGGAGTAAATTTGAGTTGATGGACTCTATTCATAAATTCTTTTACAGCTATAATAAACTTTTCTATTGTAAATTCTGCTTATGGACTTCTTTAAGGATCCCATACACCAAACACTGAAAATAGAAACAGGCTTGAGACCACCTACATCTAGTTTTGAGGATGTATGCAAAAACAAATATGCTTTATGTTAAGACTAAAAGAAAATAATTCTTTTTCAAAACTCACAGTAAACAAGATAGCATGCAGTACAGTTTCATTAACAACTGCAACATATAAACGCCTCTCAATTGATAACTGGAAAGCAATGGTTTCTCCTCAGCTCTCTGGTGGGTATGAGCTGGGTTTATTAGTTCAAACTGAAGATTGAACATGTCAAGTGAGTAGTTCAGAAAGAAAACAAGCAACTGGACTTTGCAGAGAAATGGTAAACTAAAGCTAAGTCCCTGTCATATGTGCAGCAGTACAGCAGGAAGCCAGGACTCTGAATTTCAGCTGAATGAACCGCAAAATCAGGGAATGATTCAGTACAGTTCAATTCATTTGGGTGTATTCCCTAGAGCAATTAGAAGTGTTATAAGTTGAGAATAGCATTAAATCATGACGAGATTCTAGAAAGAAATGGATCTATATCTAGCTCCCAAATGGAAAACTGCATCTGACAACAGGCAAGGAGCGAACACACCTGACCTGCCTGCCCTGCTCTGAAAAGCAGGAGCCCTGTAAACTTCCTAAGTTTCAGAGAATATTGGAGAAAGAAAAAGAGGGGATAAATGCTAATAGGTGGTATTAGCAAAAATGGCAGTGAAATATGTCTAGATTTTTTTTTTCAGAACATTCTCAAAAGCTGGAGGAGACTAAACTCATATAAAAACAGCAACTTTAGGTATTGCTTGGGGAACTTGGAGTAAGAGGGTATTAACTGCATTTCATGAATATCCATTCAGGAATACTCACTTCAGCTGAGGTCATAAATCACAGTTAAAATGTTGGAACCATAAACAAGGATTTTGGCAGCAGACAGGCTGAAGACTTTGGTCTTGATTTAGCATTGGCAGTGGGACATTTGCTGTCAACCATCAGGAAAAACAAGCAAACAAAAGAAGCAAACAAACAAAAAATAAAAAACCAGTCCAGTGAACCTGTACTGTTCTGCTTACATCTCTCTACAGGAGAGAAAAGAGAGTGCAGTTCTGTACCTACAGGATCTTTTCCTAATGATCTTCATCTGACAGCTAAGGAAGACTTAGGAAACAAGGAAAAGCTTCTTTACAGGTACTTTATGCATGTTTGAGACAGAAAAATACGAACACTAAATTATATTTTATTAGCCCAGGAAACTCAAGTTAAACAAAGGCTTGATAGAAAGGCACTTAACAGGGTTCTGTGAATAGCCTCAGGGTGCAGTAACACAGGCATAGAAAACGAAAAGCTATTTTCTTTGACCAACTAGCCACAAAATGGAAATGTTGGATATGACTTCTGTAGGAGCTGTGCCAGAAGCAGCCCCTGCCATCCATGCCAATGTGCTGCAGAGCCCTAGCAACAGCAGCAATTTGGCTATGCAGAGAAAAATAATAAGAAGAAGGAGAATCAAATATACTTGGTTGTGGCTGAGGTCTATTCCCCACAGCCAGAAGTGGTGCGTGTAATAGCAACCTCTGCTATGAAAACATCTAAAGCTCAGTGAACCATACTTGCTACTTACAGGTTGCAAAACTCAGTATAACACTGGAGAGCTGCTGTCTATCATCCAGTGTTGTATGAGCTGGGAGAGTGTTTTGGGAAAACATTGACAGGCGCTCTGGTCAAAACTGAGATAAGATATTGTAATGAAACTATCCTATTTCTGCATAAATTTGCTCTTCAGACAGTACCAGTGGTATTGCTTTTAAAATGCCAGCTGTAGACTGGATTCAGTTACTAAGACCCAGGTTACCAAGAGTGTTGAAGTAAGCAGCAAGTAGGAAATAAAATCTATAAATACTGAAAAAAATCTTATATTCAGTAGGAATTCCTGCATAAGGCAGGCAGTGCTGGCATATCATTACAGAGGAAGAATAGAGTGAATAACTGTTAAAGCACACAGTGTTACTTGTAATCTATTTAGCAGAGATCAAAGGGGAAGATAATGAAAAGTCCTGCAGATGAATTGCAATCAGGTGGAGATGCACAGAGGTTACAAGATGAGGCTTCTATGGCTGATAAGAGGGGTTAAGCTTTTGTTAGCTTGAGGAGGAGGAAGAAAAGGTATCAGAAAATGATCAACAAGAAGAAAGAAAATAAAGCACTTCTGGGATTTTTTTTTTTTCATAGTTCCATTAAAGAATCAGGAAGAAAGAAAAAAAAAATACCTAAAAATTCACTTCATGATGAATAACATCAACCAAAGAGAATTTTCCAGCTTACATTAAAGCTGCACTTTTATTGATTTGTTCTTTTTCACTCTTGTTTCTAGTCTGTATGTGTACATGCACACGTATCTGTTGCCTGTAATAAATTCTGAATTCTTTCGCCAGTTTAAATCAGAGTTGTCAAGGGAATACAAGTTTCATAGATGTGCATTCCTATAACAGAGTGAAAACTGGCAGCTTTATATGCATTAATATGTCCTGTGGAAAAGGCTGCAGTCTGAGCTCACTCCTGCATCTACATTAGTGTTTGTGCACAGGTCACAAACCCAATAAAACTGGGCTGCCTTCCTTGCTGCCCACTGAACTACCTGGGGGGAGGTACTGTTCAAATTTGGGAACACACATTAGGGGAACAAGCCATGCTGCTGTATTTAAGGTGTATATCTTATACTTGCTTGCAAACTTGAGGGCTCCAAGGAAGTATGAGATCAAGGTTGTGTTTTCCCATTTTTAGCTTTAGATTTAAAGCTTCTTGAATCAAACTGGGTTACACTCTGCTAGTATTTTTTTTTTTTTTAAAGCTTTTGTGTTCTGGTTTCTGCAAGTAGTTTAATAGTAGCATTTACTGTTTAATATTCTTGCCACATTCAGAGTTATTAATATTTTCTCTCTGTTGCCAGTTTTCCATTTTATAAAGTGACATATGCCACCGAAAGTAAATTATATATACCTTCTCTATGGAGTCCTCTTCAAATACACCAGGCCTAGCATTTGGGTATATAAAATATCCTTTTCCCTCCTTGTTCTTCATTCATGGGTTGAAATAGGAATATTTAACCTTTTAAAATCTTATTGTAAACTTACAATACATAATCTCTGCAATCAAAGCCACCTTGTCTTTCCAAATACTTAGTCCTCACAATGGCAGTAATTTATTGCTGGAATCTATGCAGAGCAGCAAAAGGTAAGATGTTGTGTTCATCTTCTGCGCATAATAGCAGGATCTTTGTACTACTATTCCTTTAACTGAGGTATTTTAGTCCTCAGCTAAACCATATCATTCCTCCTTCCCCAGAGAAGCAAGCAAGTTCAAAGGATCTTTCTGCTTGCCTCAGATCCTCACAAGCATTTCTTTAACACCAAGATTGATTTAAAGCCCTTTTCTGCTTTCTCCAGATTTCAGGCAAATCTGTTGCTTTCTAGCTCAAGGCATCATAACTTCCTCAAATTACTTTCTTAAGCTTTCTTGCTGCTTTTCCTAATCTTTTGGAGTTTTCCCAGACATTTTGCTGAAGAAACCAATTGTAAGCATCCTACCTTCCAATTAGTTATGGCTAAGTATCTTACCTTTTTTTTTTTTTTAACAGGTCAGATATGCAAATTTTTTTCTTCAATAAATTATTCTACTTTCAGTAGATTGGCAAAGTAGATTGGCAAAGAGACAATTGAATTCTGATGAATTCTGAATTCTGATATAGAGACATTCTCAAAACTGTTTTCATTTACTACTTGTATCTACATCCAGTAGCTTCTATCTCTTTGTGGCTGTCTTTGCTCCTTTTCTTATCAGGCACTGGTGGCATGAATGCAATTTCCAGTCTTTGAAAAATAAAAATCTCCAGTGAAGACCAGTGAAGGACACTAGCTCCCTTTTGAAGAGTCAATTTATCATCTAATAAAAGACCATCTACTATAAATTGAACTACACATTTTCTGTGAAGAAACTACGGCCACATAGGAAAAGCTGTAAATTCTTGGAAGTATAAATTTGTTGATAGCCCTCTAAAGCACACTGCTTTGGCTTTTTATTTTTAGACCCATTTGATTTCAGCTATGTTGAGAAACCCATGAAAACTTTGCAGGTTTTTTTTAAATTCCCCCAAACAACTTCTCAACACGTACGTCCTCAGCATTACTGTCAAACTACAGTATATGAAAGTTTTCATGTGACATCTACAGTTCACCTTGGCTCCAACCAAATTAGAAACACCACAGGAAGAGACCCCTTACTCTTTT
>VXAL01003266.1:373405-389842 GCA_013399475.1 Chauna torquata | reverse complement strand
AAACTTTTTTTTTTTTTTTTTTAGTTTAGAGAAATGTGATGTGTGTTTCTTTGATGTTTTTCAGTAGCAAAGTATTGTATAATATACAAAATTATCTACAGTAGTTCTAAGGATAGTGGGTGGGGAGGAATTAAATTATGAAATTAAAATTATATTATGAGACATCTTCCATTAGTACAGAAATATTCCCAGCAATGCTATTTATACAAAATATGTCCTTCCTGATAATCAAATCATAAACAAGACAGCTACTTATTGCCTTTTTTATTAAGTTAATTTATTATTGCAGACTCATAGACAACAGGCCCTCTACACATGTAAGACAGTAGACTTACTGATATACACTATCTAAAACAAATTATTGAAGAATTTTAGAGTGTGATTGTCCATTACTTCTAACTGGTACACCTTGCAATAGTACAATGAAAGAAAAGATATATTTAGTTCCATATTAAACCGCTTCTTGTTATGTCAAATCCTTAAAAGCCCAGAATCAGTATACCAAGAATTTTAAGGAAAATGCCAGTCATCTCATCTGAGATTGATCACAGCTCTCCGTATTCTGTATTTTTAATACGCAGGGACTAACTGTGCCCCCAGTATACAGAAATAATGAAGTCACAGACACTTCCTGTGGAGCAGAGAGGCCAAAGGATATGTGGTACAGCTCTTCTTATTGGTCTAAGTCTGTCACAAAAATGACAGTGATCTCATTAAGGAATTTTCAAAGAAGACAGGTTAGACTAGCTACCTAGATCTTACAGCGATTCATTGGACCTTGCTTCCCTGGTTCCTATGAAAAACCCCATACAGCAATAAGATGGAATACTTGGATCTGCCTTTGTAGTTTAGACAGCTTCTGTTCATTCTTCTTACATGATTAATGATGAAGAAAGAGAAACAGTTAAGTATAATACTTAAAAACTCAAATATTTGTGATATATATTAGTCTAGTGTTCCCGAGCCAGGAATTTTCAATGACTATGTGTCACGTAAATGGACATCAGACAAAAAATTTCCATCCATTTTTTAAGCATCCATAGATGTGTTCCTGTGTATCAGGGGTTCTGGGTCTCTGCAGTATAAAATAAGCTATTCAGAAAATCCACAGGTACATGTAGATTTAGTGTGGAATTAACATATCTCCAGTTTCAGTTTGTTCAGAACCGAGAGCTGGTTTGCATCTTTTTTTTTTTTTTAAGGTATAGGATTAGTTGGCTAAACTCAAGCTGTGTATTAGGTTCAAAGTTTGGAGATGCCTGGTTACAGCAAAGTTTATTAAAAATCCAATCAGCTGCTAGTCCTAAGAAGGTGCTTACATCAGATGCATACCATCTTCCATGAATCCAGGGACTGTCTTTTTCTTGATGTATTCTGTGCTAAGGCTTTGAAACCAGGAATCAGAAACCAGAAGACTACAGGAAAAAAATAAATATAGATGAGAAAACAAATGAGCCAGAAAAAAACGTCACATCATAACTGGCTAGTCTGTTATCTCCCTGTTTCAAGAGTGCAGATTTTCTAGAGAAGAAAAATGCAGTAGTTCTAAACTATGCATTCAGTAGACATCCAATGAAAGGATACAGTAAATTGTTACTGAAACTAGAGAGCATGACGATTATTACATGAGTAGTAAAGCAAGAAATAGGATATAGGGAAGATATCTATATTACATTGAAATAGGAACTACTGTGCTGGAAGGAAGTTTCAGTACCATTCTGAAGATTTTTCTACTTAATACTTTCATTAGAATTACAACTAAAGAATAGGAGTATACTAATGACATTTGTTCAAGATACAGCACAGTCAGGAAGAATTAGATGCCTTAGAGACAGTCATTAGAGAAATAGGATGAAATTTCATACTGTAACATGAATGCACCTCCATTTAGGAATTAACAACAAGAACTGAGGAATAACCAGTTAGAAAATACAAAGGTGCTGAAAGACTTGGAGGGACCAATGGATCAGAACATGGATCAGCAAGGGACTCATCTAAAGGACCCAGTAGGTTTGCTCAGTTCCTTTGTTCATAGAAATGTCAGTCATTTTACTTATTGGTCTAAGGCAATTCTGAAGCAGTGAAGTTATGTATACTCAGCAAAATGATTTAATTCCACTGGTGCCTCAGTGCTTGTACAGCAGTTTCTCTCTGTTTTGATAATATTTTTCAATAATTAAATTGCTCTAATAGCTGCAAGATTTTGTAAAATATCTTCACTTCATTAGTTTAGCAGCCAGTGTAGAATTTTAAGTGGCAAGTATTCTCAAATTTCAGTGGCTTTGCAGATGTTCCAATGGATAGAACTACAGTGAATTAAGGCATATTGGTTATGGTAACATGCAATTACATCCAATTGCATTTGTTTATTTTGATAAAAATGAAAAAAAAATCTATTATTTCAACAACATGAAAATGACTTTAGATCATCTTGTATGCTGTCTTTGTAAAGGACCTCATTTTCCACCCTCTTGGCTCATACTTGTTCTTGAGAATTTGAATTCTTTTCCAACTTCTTTCCAATCTCCTCTGCTCTGGCTTCCTGTCTTCCGGTACCACAAACACATTTCTGTCAAAATTCTGTGACTTTCTTACCAAAATTGCAACCTTTTCCAGCCATGGTGGTTTTCTGAGCCTATTGATCCTTCGTGAAGTCTCACCTTGTTTGAATTCTCTCTAGAAGCCTTTCCTCACTAGTAAAACTGAGACAGGGAAAACATGGTGACTCAAAATTATATAAAACAGGGAGAGAGCTCTAAGCATACCTGCTCTGAGCCTCTATTCAAGATTTGCTGAGTGTTGCACAACCAGAAAAAGGGAGTTTAATGTGCAGTAAATTGGCTTTCTCCATTTAATATGTTTTTTGCTTTATTCAAGAGGACAGATCTTGCCTTTTACTGCAAATTCAAGATGCCACTTCATGATTCTAGAAAAATAAGTCACATATCTGTCTATTTGAAAATTTTCTTAGTGCAGGCTAATGCAGAAAGCATGCCATAATTATTAACTTCAGCTCATCTGGCAAACATAAATGGGTTCGGGGTAGGAGGCACTGGCTGCTGAAAGCGGAGGTCTCATATATTTGGACACAAAGTTTAAATACACAACATCTGTAAAAAGAAAAAAAAAAGGACTGAAGCAATGCTAACCCACAGAAAACGCATATTTGTGTGTTGTGTGCCTGTATTTGTATTTGAACATATGCATGCTTCTAGGCTTTGTTATAATTAAAATCTACATTTTTATTTAAAGTATGTCCTCTCATTCAGTAGCCTTGTATTTTGGTTTCAGAATTGTACATATTTTTCAATATATTGAACATTTCTTATTTGATGTGGAAGGACAAAGAACAGACCCACAGAATAACTAAAATCAATGCTGTTTTTTTTTTAGCAAATAACAATACTCATTAACTTGGAGAAGTTCATTATATTGTGAAATTCCCTGCTGCTTTGTTATTTGAATAATCAGTTTACATAATTAGATTTGAGAAATCCTACAAATTGCAAAAAGTTTACTAAAACAAGCAAATAGTGTTTAGTTTAACTCAAATACATAACTATACTATTTCATCATGGTAATTAGAGTTATTTTGCAACATCTGCATATCAGAATCCTGATGCTTCATTTACGATTAACACATCAGTAAAGCAAGCACATTATAAACTTAAGATAAAAGAAAAATATCATCCTGGAGAACTTCTCATTTTAAATGTCATTCAAATGCAAACAAAGGTCAGAGGGACATAAATTCATATTTGTTCCGCCAACAGGCTGCTAAGTTCAAGATGCATAAGGTCATATCTGTGCTTAAGGCAATGAACTGGCACTGTTCATTGAGAAATAGTTCACTTGTCTATGGGCCCTCTCCATGGTCCACAAGTGGCCATTACCTCCTGGTTATTAAGTCCTTCTCAAGCTCTTCTGCGTGGAAGTCATACCCAACTGTACTGGCTCATTTGTTGGATACACATTTTCATGTAATGGGTCTGCAGAATGTGCCTCTGATCACAGGAGACACCACTCTGTCATCTTGAGCCTCAAGAATCACTGCTAATGATTTGTGTGCATTATCCCTCCATGATGCTTGGCATATTCCTCCTGGACCAGGCCGGCTTCCTCTTGACAAGCAGTGAATGTCAGCAGGTCCCCAAGGGGGAGAGGCTGTGGGCAACTTCCAGGACCCCCACTGCTAAGGTACCACGACTGTCAACAACTGTCTAGAATTGGACAGCTTGGATGTCCAGAACTGCTTGTCATTTATGGACCCTCTCTCCAGTAATTTTCTCATCTCCTTCTCAGTTTAAGTAGTTTCCTTTTGACCTACATAAGATTCAAGGCACTCCAGACATGACTTTTGCTTATCAGTGAAGAGTGCTGTCAACCTTCTCTCTGAAGCTGCCCTAGGTGCCCAGCATACACTAGCTACTCCATGCATGGCCTGTCAATATACTAGCTGTCTCAACGTATTTTTCTCTCTCTCCTTTGAAGGTGTTACCTACTACTTTCCCCATCTAATTTCCATCATCTTCCTGGAATATAATTTGGGGTCTTCCATCCTGAGGACTAGCTTTCTTCTAAAAGACTTCACAGGCCCAGAATGAACCCAAGCAAAGAATCCCCAGTAAAGCAAGCAGCAAAAACCATATATGTTAAAGGAAGAAAATAAGTGGTCATTGTCCCTCACAGAAAACTGTTTTAAGGAAAGCAACCCCTAAAGCGTTCCTGGAAATAACAGGACACTGGAGGCTGTCAGCCTCAGTGACTCTGCCAACACTGCTAAATGATACAGCAACAGAGAGTATTCCTTAGCACTATATCCAAGCAGCACAGAGCAGTTCATCAGCACATTGCTAAGTCCCCCCTTTCCTCCCTGCAGTTCTGAATAGATGTGTCCACACTCTACTTTACTTGGAGGGATCCCCTGTTTTATGCACAACCCACTGGTCTTTATGCCTACTCACCAGGGGGCCTCTCTAGCATATTGTGCATGTCACACTTCCTTTTTACTTACTGCTTGCACGGTACGTGACTGCACACACAGTCTCTACAAAAGGGATGAAGTACCCTTTGCATGCATGCAGGATTTTAGTGGTCACCATGACACTTTGCTGTCCATAGCTGCATGCAACTGATGGTCTTGATGATCCTGCCACATTTGTGCCAGTTGGTCATATTCAGGCCAGATAACCTTAATACCTTCCCTAGCCCATGAATCTCTCTCTCAAGGACTGTGCCAGGTGAGCTACCACTTTCCAGAAGCATTGCAACAGAGCAGGACAAACTGTCCCCATGACCCCTGAGATATGGACTGCATTAGGCAGAGCATTGCCAGTAGTTCAAGGCAGGTGATCCCTGCCCTCTGTTCAGTGCTGGTGTGACCATATATGAAGTGCTGAGTCCACTGTCAGGCTCTGCAGTACAACAGGGACTTGAGCATGCTGGAGTGAGCCCTGCCAAGGAACAGAAAGGTGATTAAGGGACTGGATCATTTGTCATACAAGGAGAAGTTGAGAGAGCTGGGACTGTTCAGCCTGAAGAAAGAAAAGCTCAGGAAGATCTTATCCATATGTATAAATACCTGATCGGGTGAGTAAAGAAGATGGAGCTGGACTCTTCTCAGTGGTGCCTAGGAAAAGGACAAGTTGGAATGGACACAGACTGGAATACAGGAAATTCTTTTAAACATTAAACCCCTCTTTTTTACTGTGAAGGTGGTCAAACAGTGGAACAGGTTGCCCAGAGACTTTGTGGAGTCCCCATTGCTGGAGATTTTCAAAACTCAACTGGACATAGCCTTTGATTAGGGGAGCAGGACTAGAGACCTACTGGACTAGAGGTGCCTTCACACCTCAGCTATTCTGTGGTTCTGTCACTGTATTCTGGAGTATCATGGAGACAAAATAACTTAGCTGACAGAAAAGCAAAATAGATGCTGAAGAAAATCAGTAATTTAAATAAAAAAACAACAACAAAAGCAATATAATGATTTGCATTCAGTATAACTAAGGCATTAAAGAGGTGTCAAAAGAAAATATTCATTAGTAGTTATTGCAGGAAAACATCAAGAACAAACTTACACACATCTATCCAACAACCTGCTAATCTATGTTCATTAACAGTTAAAACAGCACTTAATGAGCTTGGCTTTTATCTAGACCTCCGAATTTCACCTTGAGAGAGAAAGATTGTTCTGCTTGCTGTACTCATTGACTGGAATGAGAAAAGACAAGAAATCTGAGACACCTTGGTCAAGAAATTCGAATCCCTATTTGGCACATATGAGAGTCTCATATTCAAGTTTTAGACTATATCACAAAACAGTGCCTTACTGAATCAAACCAAGCTCTGTGCTGTGCATTGTATTTTATATCTATTTTATGCTACCCAGTAGCATTCTTGTCCTAAAATTTGTTCAGTCACAGTACACTCCAATTCCTAGTTAGCACTCCAGTAATTTCAGTGGGAATCAGACAATGTAAGTGACCAGACTGAAGGGTATTCTCAGTAGGGTATGAAATATGACAAAGTTGTTTCTTTCTGCCTCTTTTTGTCCTGCTGGAAAATCTCATGTGGTGAATATGAGCAGAATTCACAAATAATTTTAAGATGATAAAATTTTCTTTGTCAAATTTCCTATTCACTGAAAAAAAGATTTCACCTGCTTTGGTGATTATATCCCAGACTCACCAGCCTCTACCATAACAGGCAGTGCTGCTGAAAGGACAGGAGAAGACAATGGTGGTCAAAGGAGTGCCTTCAGTGAGGATGGACTGTAAATGACACACTCTGCCTACTCAGGAAGAAAGCAGTTCCAGCCAGAGAAAGACTTAAAGTAGCAGCCAGACTTTGTGGCTGGCTAATGAACACTTCATTTTTCTTTAAAGAAGTTATGTCTACTCTTATATTGCAGTCAGGAACAGAAGATACATTTCAAATTTGCACAGTTCAGAAGATCTCAGACATAAAGAGAGGACAGACCTCATTCATTCATAAACCACCGTGAATCTTGAGAACTGGGAAGGTCTGGGACATTCAATGAGGTATATGCACATAGTCTAAAAACAAAGGAATAAAAGTAGTACTAGAGTGAAACATAAACAGAAGGAAAGCTATGCAACAAGGAAAAGGTTGGTGGCAAGTTCTGTGAGCAACAACACTGCAATTTTTATACCCGCTATAGCTAATGGCGCTAGTGAATTTTGGAAATTAGGATTCAAAAGATGATCTGTTATATACTGCTTATTAGGAGGCATATACCTCCTAATAATTCCCACTTTTCTGGTCTGAGATTTAAGAAAAGTACTAGCTACTGAAGACAGGCCCACTGATGGATTACTGATAGCTAAGCTACCACAGCTTCAGCTGTGTGTGATATGTTGGCAGACCACATATTTATAATGGAAAGTCCGATTTTATACTTCCCTTAGTGACTGTATAATTTTTTCTCCTTTTCATACAGACATATTATCTGGGAGAACAGTTCTCTGGCTTACACATGCTTGCTGTGGCAGCCTTTTAGTAGATCGAGGCTAGGCAAATGCACCTCTCTCCCCTAAGCCCAGTCAAGTACTTCTGAACCTAAAAATAAGTATATGGAATCCCATCTGAGGGGGAGATCATATTTTATCTACCCTTTCCTTTCCGCGTTCAGGTTAGAGAGCGGACATTGTCCCCATCCGAATACACAAATCACTTGTCAACAAGCACAGATCATAAATAACGAACAAACTCTCTCTCTGTCAAGCTGAGACTTATTTGCAGATTTAATAAATTAAGCTTCACAACTCTCTAAGAAATGAAGTGCTCTAAGTGCCTTTATTTTGCAGTGAGGCTGACTGGTACAGAAAAGTTCAGTGAGTTCCTCAAAGTCACAGAGCCAATTAGTGGCAGGGGCAGAAGGAAAGCTGGCCTCCTCAAGGAAAATCCCTGTCCCCACTAAAGCTACAAGCCTCAGCCTTTATATGTGGTCTTTTCCGTGGTCTAAGAAAGACATTTTTGAGATTCCTGGATCAGGCAGAGTCTTGACCCTTTTCCTGTTGTGTAGGATGTAAAGCCCACTTCTCACGCTTGGCATCTGACAGCTGGTTTAAAGATTTTGAGAGACTATTTGTAACCTTTTAGTGACAACAGCCTTTTATTGACATGGCTGTTGTGAAAAGAATATTGCTTTTCTCCAAAATGTTTGTAAGTAGTAATGCTTCATTACAAGGAACTCAGTCTGTTTTTGCTGAACTTCAGCATTTACAAAGGCACCAGGATTTGTTTTAATATTTAAGCTGAAAAAAGATAAAACAAATGCCATTTCTTAATGTGGCACCCCTCACAGACAGCTATGTCACATGCACTGTTCATTTGTCAGCCAGAGGACAGTCAGACACGCCAATTGCAATTACCAAATTCCCTTTTCCAAGCACAAATCACTGTTTATTCATGGTGAGGCACACTTAAACAGTCTGAATTTGCAACATGCCGAGCTGTGTGAATAGTGTGCCGATTTCTTTTAGGAAAAAGATAACAGTTGTTAAAACTGAGCTGCAGGTCAGTCAGCAGTGATCAATCTGCAGGGACTCATGCTGCACCAGTAACACAGTGAATAGCTGCAAAACCATATGAGTCCTGCTAAACTTTCATTCCTGTTCATGCAGGGAGGTTAGCCTTTTTCCTCTGATTTCTTCCATAATAATTTGGGAACACTGAGAGTCTGTAGAAGACGTCAGTTTTCAATCAAATAAAGTTGAACTGAAGCACATAGAGCTTGCATTTTAATTATGAATTTTCAGGATTTTCCAAAGCCCAGCAAGCCTACTGTTTGATGGAAAAAACAACTGTAATGACTATTATTAATACTATTAAGTCTTCTTATGATGATGGCACCCCAGAGCCCCAGTCAGGATTGAAATATCTTCTTCCTCTCTCTGCATCCCACTGAGGACACATGAAATAGCTCAAAAATGATGCCCAGCAAAAGGACTTACTGTCTATTCAATGTCTGTCTTCTCCAACCTGCTTCCTTCCCACCTTGCTATTCAACATGTTGTGCAAAACATTATGACTTCCTTTTTTGACCTCTCATATGACAACTATTCCTCTACGAGTTTATTTTCTTCACTAGGCTTACTATCTTACCCCATTTTTTCATGCCTATTTCAGGGATGTTCTTATGCCATTTTTTGCATCACTATTTTAGGGACCTACATCAATTTCCTGCTTAATTGCACCACTGATTCTCACGTACCCCCTTTCTTCGCTCATTCCACTTTTGGGGGTCTTCTGTCTTTCATGTTTCTTTATTTTGAACTTTCTATGCCATGTACATTGGGCCAGATTTCAAGGTTCAAGCCAGCCAGAAACTGGAGTTGCCCATGCGGCTTTTCTCCTGCTATGCCTGTATAAAGAGATAGGACCAAGAAGGGATGGTGCCAGGAAATTGGGAAAAGCAATGATCCAGTCTTGTTCTGATGCCAATTCACTGCTCTGTGGTCACTTTGAGCATCTGTATTTACCAAGAAGAAAAATTTATTATGTTTTCCTCACCTGCGCTATCCTCTTATCCCCTGTGGGTAATTTTCAACACACCACATATCTTTTCATCTAGGAACAGAGTGACTGTTAAAGCAGGGAAATCCTTATTCTATAAAATTTGCCCCTTACTCGTAATTGGTGTAGCTAATATTTCTCTGATGGATATGCTTTCTAGTCAGATGGAGGAGTACTATACCTTTTATAGACAACCGCGATACAGTGGCAAATGTCCAATCCCCAACTTTTGGAAACGCCCTGCTCTTTCCAGCCATCAACCACCTCACTGCCCTTAGAATTCCTACCCCTCCCTGCAGTCATGTGGTCTGTTGACTCCACCTCAGCCATTTTGTAATACTTCCTCCCCCATATGTTCACAGACTTTCCTGTGACTCGCCAGCTACCCTATCCTGTTTACCCAAAAGTACATCAAAAAGGAAGTTCCTTCCTATTTCAGGGTCACCTTTTTGTTTCACCTACCATGTGTTAAGTAGAATCACAGGATGACCAAGGTCGGAAGTGACATCTAGGAGTCATCTTGTCCAATCCTCCTGCTCAAGCAGAGTCACCTAGAGCAGGCACCTTTTCTTGTCTACCCTTGAAAGGCATCAAAGCAGGATGTCACCTCCCAGTAAATACACTCATGCCACCAGGTTTTTTGAGCTGCCATAGGAAGATCTTAGCACAAACACAGTGGCAACCATTTTTGTCATCATACCTCAATTGTTTTCATACTCTGGGGTTCAGTGGTTGCAGTTTCTTGACTGTCCTACCCACATGATCTCAGAGCACACTCTCTTATCCTGCAAGTTTTCTTTGGGCCAAGAAGTGTTCATATATAAAAATATACATATAGAATTATATATATTGAGTATACAGATATGTATATAAATATTTATACATACACTTTTTATATATTTGTATATAAATATTGCATATAAAATTTGTGTATATATATATACTATACATAGCATATCGATCTATATTGATATATATAGATATAATTTTAATAGATAATCCCATAGGTTTGGAGCCCCCCACTTTACAAGGCTGCTGGACAAGCCACAACGTCTTCAAGGTGGGAGAAGTTCAAGAGGCCAGGGCAGGGCACCAAAAGGGTGCGGGGCATGAAGGAGCTAGCATGTGCCCCAGGGCTACAGACACATCCCAGGAGGCCACCAAGGGCCCCTGAGCAGCCCCTGCTGTGTGCAGGGCAGAGACTCATCCCGGGAGCTGAACTCAGAGGCCCCACGTCTGGCCCCAGCCTGATGGGATGACTCGGCAGTGTCACAGGGACAGCACCTGAGCTTTGCTTGGGGCTGCAAGGCATGGGCAGCAATGTCTGCCAAAGAGGAAAAACAGAACAAAGTGCTGGCTTCAGAAGAATATGGGCGTGGACACTAAAAGAAAAAGCCCCAACGACTCCCTGAAGAGACCACACAAAGCAGAAGAACAAATCAACAGTCCCATGAATCAGAAACAATTTTTACCAGGGGGTACTTGCCTGACCATGAAAAGAATTTGAACGTTTAAACTACATTTTAAACAAACTGCCGAAGCAGTGTTATTGGTCCCCATTTTATTATTAATAAGAGAATTGGCTGTGCATGGGGCAGTGGGGTGTCCTGCCTCCCCACAGCACTCATGGCCCCACACAGGCTGCCCTGACAGCCCCCTTGCTGCCTGGGACCATGGGAAGCTATGGGGTCCTTTTGCTGTCAGCCTCCTCCTTCACATCAGAGGCCTTCCACTTCACAGCAACACAGCAATGGTTGGTGGCAAGCATTCCTGAAAACTCTGGCCCCAGCTTTGCTGTCAGATGCTTCCTGAGACCATGAAGAGAAGTGGGACATGGTGAGCTTCCAGCACATGGAGCTGCCTGTCCCAGCCCCACAGACCTTTATGCCACCTGGGCCGGCAGCATCATGGACCCCACTGTGACACCGCTGTGACACAGCCACCACTGCCACCTGCCTGCTGTGACATGGCCACCGTGTCACTGGGGTCAGTGTGAGGAGCTGAGGTGGGCCCAGCCCTCAGCTACTGGAAGGAAAGGGCAGTTACTCTTCATGCTTGCTTGAATGCAGTTATGAGGAAGGACAAACCCCATAACTGAGGCCCACAAGGAGATGCTAACACACGTAGCTGGCAGTTGCTGCCATCCATGTGGAGATGGCCTGTCCCCAAGGGCTGGTGTCACCTTGCAGCTCCTCACCACTGTCCACAGTCCTGGTCCTGTCTGCCCTCAGCCTCCTCCGAGCAAACAAAGTGTAGGTGACTAAACTGAATTTAGCAATTCAGTGCTAAACATGATGACTCAGCACCATTTCAGCTGTCTTATAGCGTAATATCCTATGAATACACATGCAACTGGCAGCTAGGATATATGATCTGAGGAAGAAGTATCAGTCAGGTGGCATAGACCAGGGCCTCTCAAACTGCACAACATATCTATTTTAATGCAGAAGTCCATTGACTCTCACAGTAGACACACAGCTCACATGGAGATGTACAAAGCAGGATGCACAATCTGAATGCAGCCTCTGCCATGCCACTTCAGGTGTGATGCGGGGCTTCACCTCACCCGCAGCTGCTGCTCCTGCAGACCAGGGCAGTCCTGACAATAACGCTATGCTGCATCTGCAGGTCTGCCTGTGTGTCCCACAGACCCCACGAACTCTCCAATGACACCAGATGTTTATCTGAAGGTACCTGAATGGTCTCTGTACAGGATAATTCAAGTGCTTTGTTTGGTGTCTGGTGTCATTTGATACCCAAGGATATCCTGCCTGATCCCAAGACGCCACTTCACAGATCTCCCGCAGATCCTCTGCCATACACACCAGACACGTGCAGATATCTGAGCTATTCTAGGATATGTAAAATAAGTCGATATATATATATCTTGAAACATTTTAATTGTTTTCTTACATGTAAACATTTAAATTTAGTTATATACAATCTGATAGTGAAAGATACCATGAAGGATTCACTTCTGTGCACCAGTGTTTACGATTCACATGAACTATATGAGAACCCTGTGTCAGGATAGGATGAACCCAGGCCTAGAAATGATGGTTTTCTTTTGTACCTTGGCACTAGAGATTTACTTTTATTTTGACAAATTGAGCATTCCATTGCATAAATTACAATTAAATGAATGAACATTGAACTGCTTACTGAAGTATAGTTACCCTTTAGAAACTAATGAAAATAGGACTGCCAAATTGCCAGGTAGGAAACAATATTGCAACACAGTAGCAGCAATGTAGCTCAGTGCAACACCTCATCAGAAAAAAAGGATGGATTTGGTTTAAAATTCAAGTAATTTTGGCATCACACACTCTGGTACCTCCTGCAGCAGGATGCGTACAAGCAGCCCGCTGAACACTCAGGCACCAGGACTCCTGTACCCTGGGCAGACTGTCCAGAGTTGGTTGGAATGACATGGAGGATGAGGGACATCAGGTTTTAAGCCTGTCTCCACGCTATGTAGGGTTTTACTTAGGAGTAAGACTACACTAAGGAATGTGCTGATTCTGGATGCATCCCATTGTACCCTTCAGGTACAATTACTCCCTTTATGCTGTCCCAACCCTGTAAGTCACCAGGATTTAGTCACTGTCTCTATTTCAGATCTGGTTGTCCTGAGAAATTGCAGGTAGGTATGTGCTAGGACCTTGATGACCTGCTACTGCAAATGTCAGCTGGCATTTTGCACCCAGGTATTCACATTCACTCTTGATTCATATCAATATAAACATTTTTATTACAGTTTTCCACAGCCACAAAGGATTCCTGAGCTTCTATTGTCTAACATAGCACAGACACTTTGGTATCTACTGAGAGGAAAAAAAAAAAAAAAAAAAAAAAAGCAGCTACCTTTTATGTTTCACAAGTTTGGTTCTCAAAAATCTTGTAAGCTTATGGTGTTGCCTCTTGGTATTTTGGCAACATAACAGGATTGTAAACTCCTTACTTTCCTGGCCCAGAATTGTAACGGAACTGCAAATGAAGATCATTGTTCACTTCCATGTATGCAATAATTCCTGTAAGTTTAATCTGATCCAAATTTCATGCTCTCTATTTTCATTTTATTGGATTCTGCTGAGCCATGTGTTGAGCCTTTCCACTTCCTCATTCTCCATTATTCCCCTTACATTATTCTTTTTATTCAAGACAAACTGGAGAAAAGCTTGCAAGGAAGAGGAAGAGACCATGCCATTGATAGGACAGATAAAAAGAAATCTGTTGAGTAATGAAAAAAACTTTTTCTTTGCTTTTAAATAATATTCTAAACACTTTTTCTGTGAGTTGTGATAATGTTCTTTCATTGACTGTCCTGCTACTTATTTATCAAGAGCTAGCTCATGGATAATCAGAACTTTGTTGGTTGTAATAAAAATATCAGCTGACATCAGATTACAACCTTGACCCAAGTTCTCTACGCAGCGTTTATAGTTGGGAGCAGCAGCTGATTCTCTCCTGAGATGAACAGCAGCACAGTGATCAACACTGAATAGCTATTAAGTTCAGTTCCACAAAACCCTGTTAAGAGAAAGTCAGGATGTTCAATAGAAAACAGATGTGCAAGAATCAGGCAGACAAAATACATACTTAAGGACACAAAATTCTAAGAGAAAAAAACACAAGGATAAATTGTGTAGCAACTGAAATATCACATAGGAAGTTCAAACTGTTGAATAGTCTAGAAGTTTATTCACATATGATGTACTTCTCAACACAACAGTATGATATGGAGAATAATCTGTACTCATTTGATGAACTAGGGACCCTCATAATGATTTCAGCAGGATCAAAAAGTCGTAGATACAGGTTTCATCATATCCAAAAATTTCATCATAGCCAAAATCACTTTAAAGAAATCTTATTTTCCCACAAAAGAAGCAAAGAGAAAAATATTCACTGATAATCTTTAACCATATAAAAACTAACAATTTTATATTACCTTTAAAATGTAAAAGAGAAGGGAAAAAAAATCATATGTAAACAATCTTTTTTTTTTTTTTTTTTGAGTGGTTCTAAATATGGCAAAAATATCCATATTTACCAAGGAGAAGAATTCAATCTTTTATTCAGCTGTAGTCCTTGTTTCTTTGTAAGAACTTTCTTGCTTCTTTCTGTAACCTGTAAGCATCCTGGTTTGCAGGTTAGGTTGCCACTTGGTTACTGTTTGGATCAGCATTTCACCTTTTAGAGGCTAAAGGAGATTTATACTGACAGAGCTTCCTACCTCCCCAGGGGCATTGTAAATTGCTTTTTTGTAATTGGCTGACAGAAGCAGTGGTATATAGACGTATATCTAATGCCACACCATTATTGCACACATGTAAGAAATTAAACTGTTGACAATCAGTTTAACTCAAGGGCTGAGAAACTGTATTACCAGGATGGTGGTGGTGTGTGTGTGGGGGAGTAGGTGTGGGTTGCTAATCAGGCTTCTCCAGCCATTTTTTTTTCCCCTTCTGCACCTGTTTCTTCTTCCACCACTGCAGAATTGGGCATGATAAGGAACAGACCAGGCCACACTTCTGTGTTCTTCTTCCTCAGTCAGTCAGATGGAGATTTTTGAAACTTTCTGTAACTTTTATTAGGATAAGGAAACACACCTGGCACAAACCTGCACCCTGTAATCCTCTTATTGGTGGGTGTAAGTTCCCCACACCAGAGAGCAGAGGGAGATCCTTTGGAAAGCTGAAGTGCTGCCTTGGTGACACTGCCGAGTCGTCCCATCAGGCTGGGGCCAGACGTGGGACCTCTCAGTTCAGCTCACAGGATGAGTCTCTGCTCTGCACACAGCAGAGGCTGCTAAGGGGCCTTTGGTGGCCTCCTGGGATGTGTCCGTAGCTCTGGGGCATGTGCTAGCTCCTTCATGCCCCCAGCTCTTTTGGTGCCCCTCTTGAACTTCTCCCACCCCAAATATAGAATCATAGAATCATAGAAACACAAGGTTGGAAAGGACCTACAAGATCATCTAGTCCAACTGTCATCCTATCACCAATACTACCCACCAAGGTACTAACTCATATCATATGTTGTGGCTTGTCCAGCAGACTTGTAAAGCGGCGGGCTCCAATCCAAACCTGCCTTTTACCTGGGTTTAATTTTCTTTTTTTTTTTTTTAATTTTCTATTCACATTTAAAAATTAACTACTCATTAGCTCTTATTAAATAATTATGTATTCATAGTATACCTACACTTTTATGGATGTATATATTTATATGTCTTCATATATGTATATATGCGATATATAACACAAATACATATACTGTGTATCTATGCATTAATGAGTAAACAACACACACACACAGTGTGCATATTTTTATAATATATAAGCACTTCCTGGTGCCCCTATATAAATGAGCAGGAAATGTGCAGCCGATCGAATGTTGTTGTGAGATCATGTGGATATGATGGTTTCAAAAAATGGCAGCCAGCCAACGGCAGAGTACTGCGGAAACATGGGCTATGATGTTGTCAACAAGAGTGGCCTCCCTGTACCTGCTGGGCAGCGGCGCCCTGTTCTGACCCAGTTCTGGGGCAACTGAAAGGGGCTGTTGGTCCTGGCAGCCACTCCCAGGGTTGCCTGAGATCGCATTCTGTAAGACAGTGTCCAGAAATGGCCTTCAGGCCATCACAACACAGTATTAAAACACAGAGTTTATAACAGTTTAAAAAATGGTGGCTACCAGCCATGAACTGCTGGATGGGCCAAAATGGCCGCCTCCTGTGCGTGGTTGGGAGAGACTTCCTGTTGTGACGTGTGGCTGGTTGAATAGGCAGGGATATCAGCCAATCATAGGGGAGCGTCGGATCACGTGGGGGCAGGGCGCTTTACAGAATGCCAGCCCCCGAGGACAGAAACACGACTGCAAGAGGGGCGGAGCCTCTGG
>VXAL01003266.1:335364-373365 GCA_013399475.1 Chauna torquata | reverse complement strand
CGGGCCTTCACCACAGCCCAGCGGCGGGAGGGGTGTCACCGCTGGGCTGGGTGCGGCTCGTTGTGGTGCCCCCGGGAGGTGCTGAGTAAAAATGTTTCACCTTGGGCGAATACGAACATAACTGCGTTGCGCTGTTAGAATTGACCACCTAATACTGTTATACACAGTCTAATACATTTTTTTCCTCAGTTGTACATCTTTTTTTTCTTTTTTTGGGTCTCAGAGAAGGCCTCATGCTTGAATGATGCCTGAACTACATGAGTGTGTTGAAAGAAGAAAGAAAATACTAGCTTTTCTCTGCATTAGATCTGTTGTTGCTGCAGAGCGGTATTTGTGGTCTGAGCATTGACGAGGAGGGGGAGCTTTCTGAGGTGAGGATGGCCAACATGTTGTTTTGGCTGCCTTTGCTCCAGGAAGGGGATATGTGTGTACGCAAAAAGTTACACCTGGAAGTTTAGGTTCTGTCCATAGGCCGATGCCCATTGCCACTGTATCTGCTTGATGGAGCTGGATTTGCAATAAATCAGACTTGTACTACTACAAAGAAGGAAAAAAAAAAACCAAAGCACGAAAGACAAAGAAACTGTATATATCAGAAGTAGAAATACAGGTTCAACTTTTATCAATTTTTTTATTCAGTATGCTTTACTATTTTGTGAACTTAAATATTTCATTTCTATCTGTGAAAACTGACAGAAAATAGAGATGAGAAAAGTATCTTGGCTGTTGTCTGTCTAATCCTTAATTTAGCTAACCTGCTGTGCCACTCTGGGTAAATGAGACATGGAACCACAAAGAAACAATATATAGGCAATATGCCCTTCAAGCTGAGAAAGTATTAGTATAAAAAGGGCAAATTATAGAAGCAGATAATGACTGTAATAGTTCCCAAGCTTAAAAACAGATGCATGCTTAGTGCTTTACAATTCTCATATAAAAGCATTTACAGTCTTGCAGAGACATAATTGAAAGGCAAAACAAAGAAACCTTTAATCATAGCTGGAACATATTTTTAAAGCACCAGAAAGGTAGGGGCTGGGTGGTTAGAAAATGAATAGTGGAAAAAATGGGCCATAGTCAACCCTTATTTTTTCTAGGATAACTCACTTGAAACTAATGCTTGGTACAGAGTTGCAGTGAAACCTAAAGAGAAATATTTTCTTTTTCTAAAAGTGGTATCACCAGCACACAGCAGCTAGCATCTGGAGGTAATCCTCAGCGTGAGGCCTGCAGTGATATTGGGTCCAGAGTTCAACCTCTCCCCTCAATGTCATGGCTTTAAATCAAACTCTGACCAGTACAGAAAGTCATCACAATCTCATGAGTGCCCCGGGCAAAGGCGCTGTGAGAGGATGGTCTTCATGTGAGCTCTGATGCCTGGATATCGGGGTGTGACTAGCTGTTTATGAATGACATGGTATATACATTTATTAGCTGACTGATCGCATATGATATCTTCAGCATGTAAAGTCCTGCGTCTGCTTGCCTGTTAGACATGGGTCATGCCATTAAGTGACTGTCCTGAGAGCAGCCATGGTGAGGAGTGTTTTCCCTACATCGTTACCAAGAAGGTCAAAGTTTTATTTTTGTGGACAGCCATCAATATCAAGTCCAGACACTGCTTTAATAACGCCCAAAATGGTATTTGAAAATATGTTCCTTGCTTAAGGCTTCAAGCAGCTGCATTCCTGGAAAGTGTTAAATGACTATGTGACACGTCAGAATGGCTTTTATTTCTAGTTTCACCTTTCTGGCAAAGCAACAGGTGAACTTTAGTTAAAGGCTTGCATAAAAAAGGAACACATAGAAGAGTCCTGTTGTGCTCTTGTGCTTTTCATGCGACCTTTTTTTTTTTCTTTTTTTTTTTTTCCTAGACTCAGCAATATTATAAAGTGATATGACTTTTACATGAACCAGTCTTTGATCTCCCTGTAGCCTTAGCACATATTCCTTAGGAGTTAGTACAAAGGGAAATTAAGTATTAGAGATAGTTCTGCAACTCAGGTGAAAGGCATACAAATACTCTGGTGTGTTTTCTCTCTTTTAAATGGCTTACTACAACTGTGCTTTTTTGTTCCTTGTTATTGAGGCGGATCACATCATTGTGATCAGTATCTGGATTCCTTTGTTTACTAGTATAAGAGAATAAAAATAATTACACTTAAAGCATTAAAAATAACAGAAAACCAGAAAGAAAAAGTTCAGTCAGTCATTATTTAGCAAGGTGTTTTTTTTTTTTTTAACGAGAGACAATATAATTATCATAAATGATGAATTTTGTATCGGTATTTCTCGTAGATTCTATTCAATAAAGGTAATCAGGCATTCTGCTGAGGTATTGCTGTTATAGGTTCTGTATCTATTAACCTTTGCTAGACAGAACTATAATGATATAAACCACAGATGTACTTTATTTGTATATTTTTTAAAAGAAAGATGTATCAAAATCCTGTCCTGATGCTACAATTTCAATAAAAAATAAACAAGCAAAAACAAACAAAAAGAACCAGAGTATGCAGAATTAACAGTAGTTGCACATGCTTAAATTGAATTTTCCAGAGCTCCAATTATACTATCAATTTATTTCAGAACTCCAGGTTTTTGTAGGTTTACCAATAGCTCCTGGCAGCCATTGTGAGGCTGTTTCATGATTCCCAGTTCATTTCACAGCATAGTTTTGGATGCTTTTGAATCTAAAAAAAAAATCTGTCTTATCCTATTCATACAGTATCAAACTGTGATATATGCATGTGTGGGACTGTCAAGAAAGTTAATGGGGAAAAAGGGAGAAGAAAGCATGTTTTCTTTTCTGCGTCCTTTTGACATGCTTCAGGTGGGATTCAGCTCACAGATTAAAATACATAAATTAAAATATTAGCATTTGGGAATACACTGGAGCTAGGCATCTGAGCTCCCGTTGTAATCAGTGGAGAACGAGTAGGTACATGCAGAGTCTGGAGAGCTATTCACCTTATCCTCATGTGGACATGTACATCTGATTGGCCTAATTTGCAAGCTGAATCTTGCTTGGTTTCTTTGTCCTATTTTCTTTCCAGTCAAGGAAGAAGAACTGCAGCAGAGGTAAAAACTATGTGGAGCCAACAAGCAATCCCACAAACACACAAGATATGAGTACCTGAGGTTTTGTTTTAGTTACCGGTGCTGGAGGACTCATACATTCCCTAATTTCTTTCTGAATGATCAATGCTTCTAGAGTGCTTCTGGAGGTCTTGTTTTCCACCAAGGCTCAAAGACAAAGTTGTCTCTTACCCTAAAGTGGAGATGATGTGTTTCTCATTATGACATCTCTTGCAGCTGTGCACTACATATGAGGATGTTCAGCATTTGTCTTGAATTTGAAGCTGAGTCATTTCTTCAGAGAAGTATTTTATTGTAAGCATATCATATCAGCTCTTTGAGATCTAGCATGCCTATACACGGCTTTGAAAGGTCCTGCAAGGTCTGAGACCATCCCATTTCACAAGCTGTAGCTCTGTCACTGATGTACAGCCATGAATAAGAAAGTCTGGGTAACCTCCTTCACATAGAAGACATAGAGGTTCCAACTTCAGACTTCATCACCACTTACCTACCTGACAGCAAACCATGGCGTCTATCTTTAAGGCAAGCAAGGAAGGACAGGCATACCTACAGAAACATCAAAGAGAAGGACTTTTTATTTTCTGGGCATTGTGACTTAACTACCTCAGCACTGGAGTGGAAAAGTGTGCTTTTATAATGATTGTACAATGTGTTTTAAATGTAACATATGTCAGCTATCTGAATACAGAGAACATCAGCAAAGGTTGAGAGCTCATGGCCTCTGACTCCAGACACCACCCAAGACCAGATCAGCATCTGGATGAAATAATTTGAAGTTACTGGCCTGATATCAATTAATAAAATCCCATATTATCATTATTTTATCAACAATGCATTTATTGCATGAATATATGTGTTTTTTTACCAATTTTATTAAAAATAATTCTGAAACTGAATATATATTTGTGTTTTATCATTTATTATGTGTGAGAATTTTCACTGATTTCTAATTAGAGAAGAGTTCACCTACCCTCTCCTGGCACCCAGGCAAGTTAAGTTCTTCTTTCTCCAAAGTTCTGGACTGATGTCTACCAGGAACGTGCTGATTACAGTTAATGCAATTAAGTGCAGAATATATCTGAATAGCTTCCTGAGATTTCTTCTACCCTTGCTTCTGACTTTACATTTAAAAGAAACCCACTGCCTGCAAAAAAGGAGCTAAAGATTATCCTTTTGTAGTATGAAGTACAAGAAGCCTTCAAGAGATCCAGGTGAAATGTATTCATGGCTTTATCTTAGAACAACTTCAGTTACGTGAGTACTTGAGGTATGTGTCAGGTACAATTAATTTTTAATGAATCCGTAATGAGTCTAGTTACATTCTGCAATTCGAAATGCTGTCCAATTTTCTTCCTAGTCAAAGTTGCCCATGTGGTTTTCTTTCTGACTGCAGTCAGGATGGTATTTTCAGTCCTAATTCCCTGAATCATGAGTCTCATTCAAATGAGGTAGAGGCCGTGATTCCCTGCTTGAAAAGCAGCAGGGCATGGATGTACCAACTCTTAAACAAGTGCATCAACACATTACCTTTAAGAACTGATAATCATCCTCTTTTATGTCTTTAATAACAGTGCAAAACACCCAGGTACACAAGTATGTATCATCTTATTTTATTATATTAGTTATTTTCTCTTATTGGCTGGAATTGCCCTTTTGTTGCGTGGAAGCATAAACACATTTTCAAGGGATGGTGAAAAGTAGCAGCCAAACCAAATTGAAACTTCTCATAATAGTAACGTCTCTGTGTGAAACTTAAGGGTCTTCTTAATGTGCTGTGAAGGAGCACTTTGCAGCCTCCCCAGCAAGGAGAATAGACATATTCTCAGCAGGTTTAGGGGAGCAGGCAGGGGATAATCTCAAACCCAACACACCTGAAACATGATTACAAATATATATATATATTTTTTGGTGTTCAACTGAGGGAGAATGCACAGTTTTAGGCTTGCAAAAAGGTTAAGAAAAAAATCAATGTAGTATACAAATAAAAAGAGCATAATAAAACTTACACAGAAAAAATGTAATCTAGAAGACAAAAAGTAAATGAAATAGAGAAAACAACAAAGAGAAAAAAGAAAAGAGAAAAAAGAAAGAAAGGAGAAATGAGAAAAGAGAAAAAGAGAAAAGAAAAAGGACAGAAAAAGAAAAGAAAAGGAGAGAAAAGAAAAGGAGAAAAGACAAAAGAAGAGAAAAAGCAAAGAGAAAAGAGAAAAAGAAAAGAGAAAGAAGGAAAAAAAGAAAATGGAGGACCCTGTTGTTTCACTGTAGAGAGGATATGAGACTTCAGATATAAGGGA
The DNA here is from genome assembly GCA_013399475.1 of Chauna torquata. NCBI lineage: Eukaryota > Metazoa > Chordata > Aves > Anseriformes > Anhimidae > Chauna > Chauna torquata. The sequence goes on along the minus strand of VXAL01003266.1, from coordinate 367,969 downwards.
AAGCAGATTTTATCTGTATGAATCTTGGCATATGTCAGTAGCATTACACTCAGTCATGCTGATGTAAATTATGGCAGAGGTTAGTCCCATAAGTCCTAGCTCAAGGTATATTAAAGTTATTCAGAAACTTTGCAGTGACTTTAAGACAGAGTTGGATTAGACCTTAATATTTAAAAGAAAAGTTAATCTATTCTCTTTTAGAATGTATCTTAATACGTATACTCCATACAGGAGAAAGAAAAAGATAAGAGTATGATTTGCCTAAGAAGCTGGGGAATCTCTCTGGGCTAAAGGAAGCAAAGAAGTAAAATGAAAATGATGTAATTTGTCTTTGGCAGGAGAGGAACAAGTGAAATGACACCAATTTATCTTGAGAGAAGCAAGAGAGGAAGTAGAGGAAGGCATGAAATGGCAAGAACAAGAGTTCTGAGTAAAATTCTTTTTTTTTTTTTTTTTCCCTCTAGGCTAAAAATAAATACCTAAATAAACACATTAAAACAGTCACAGTTCTTTTCAAAAGAAGGAAATAATCCCTGTTTCACAGATAAGCAAACTGAGGGAATGTAAGCGCAAGCAAGGGAGGTAGGCATGCCTTAGGATGTCAAACATCAAAAATTAGATTCTTCAAATCCTGTTTGGCTGCTGCCTCACTCTGAGTATCAAAGCTGTTGTTATTAAAGTTCTGCTTGCAGCCTACCCAGAAACATCCCAGGGCTGAATACAACTAAGCCTTGCTGGAATTAAAGAAGAGGCTCTCTTCTGGTTGCCTCATGTTAAGGGCTTCATCCCTTAGAAATTGTTCAGATTATGTTAAAGAACGAAGCTGTGCACAAGACACCAAAGGGAGATATGCTTTTGGTGCCTCACATTTTTTTCCAGTAGTTCAGAGACCAGCAGGCTATTAAAAAAACAGGTTTAATTCTCACCTGAATCTCCATCTACCTTAGTCTGGTAATGACCGTGCCTTGCAGCGTCATGAGGCAGGGCCTTTTTATTTCTTCACATCAAAAATCTTCTCCTTTGCTTGAAATTATTAAATATTTGTTGGGCCAAAGAGGGGGAAGAGGGAGTATATTGATTTGATCTCTCTGTGGCCCTATTGTTAAGACTTTGAACTGTAATAAGGGAAATCTGGATAACTGTTTCTGCTCCAAATATCTATTTCAGTAGCTTATGTTAAGTATCCTGGAATACAGGCCGCCTCCTTCATAGCAATGAGAAACAAAATTCTGTGAATATTTATGTCAATGTGAGTTTTACCATTGACCTCAATGGGATCAATATATCATCTCCTAAAAATGTCACCCAGCATTTTCATATTTTCTAGTCACTTTCTAGAAATCATTTTTCTCCCACATTTCTCTGTCATTCTCAACTGCAGAATATTGGCCTTGGGAATTAATGGGAAAAATTTTCCTTCATGGTTGCTGTTCTTATGCATCTAATTCAAAACCCATTGAAATCAGACTTGAGGTGTCTATCTGCTTCTTAAATAAGTTTATCCAGCTGCAGTCTATGATGGCAGAATCAGTGAGAGGAAGGCAATGCAACTGAGTTAACTTAGTGTGCTCAAACAGGTATTCCCTGATTGCTGGTTTTCTGCCTATCAGTCAGGAAAAAAACATTCTGTGGATTCTAAATACGCTGTTTCTTTTATTTTCATCTATGTGAGTTCATACTGTAGTAAAAACTGAACATAAGGTATAAAGTACTGATGTGGATCTAGGTCTCCTCTTGATTTGGTTGCTTACCTATATCATTTCCTTTTGTTTCAGTTCCCTACTTGTAAAATACAGAAAATGACAAAAATCTTCCTTGCAAAGTGTTCTAAGATTAAGATTCTTATTAAACAACAAAAAAGCAAACAAAACAGCACCATGAGCAACAAAAAGCAAAACCAGCTTTGTTATTAACTCAGAAATGGTTGTCAAAGTTTCTCTTTATTTCATAGGGTTAGGTTGTCATCCCTGAAAAGCAAAGCTGTAGTATTCGCGGTATACAGGTCATACCCATCTAAAAGCTATCTGGCCACCTAGAAAGCCAAATCTCAGTAGCTGCTACTTGTGTGTGGTTTGGTAGGGAGCAACCTCAGTGTGAGAAAGAATCAGACGTCCTATCCTGTGGGTCTTACAGTTGTTGTAAGAACAATTTTCAAAGGAATATCTGTACAGTTAATAATGGGTCTGAGGAGAATTGCATCCAAGACAGCTCACCAGATGTTTTGAGTAGTCTGCGACGAAATCTTTAAGCCACAGTGCCATGGTTATTGATAGGAGAACCTTACTTATTGTGTGCTACTTCATGCTTTCTTAGCAGCAATTAAAAAATATTTGTTTTTGTTGTTGCTTTTGTTTTTGTTTTTGTTTTTTCATATCCTGGTCTACTATGGAGGATGTGACAGAAAGTGTAGGCAGTAACATTTTAAAGAAAGCCAAACTATCTCCTGCATCTTCTGCAAAGCTGTTTTTTTGTGTGTGTGTATTTGTTTGTTTTACCATCCTTGCACCCGTGAGCTTCAATCATCTTGAAGACTCAGCATTGGAGGGCTACTTGTCAGAATCAGGCCTGTAACAGTTTTGTTCATTGTGTTGAAGACCCACATGTAAGAAATTTGTTGATTAGTATTCAACAAGCTTGAAATATAGATACAGAGAGTCATAAATACATGGCTGGAAGGGGTCTGATAAAGATGTCTAGTCCAATTGCTTGCCCCAAGGCAAGATCAACTGCAACTAAAGTTTTTCTGGCAGATGTTTATCCAGTCTATTCATAGGAATGTCAGTGATGGATATTTTACAACCCCTCATGACACACTGTTTTCAAGACAGAAAAAAACTTCAAAACACAGCCTTGTGTTCTAGGGCTAGGGGATAAACGATGGCAGTTTGAGAGCTTTGTTATACCGGTACATATCCTGATCTACATTAACATACATGTCATCCATAGCGTGTTGAAATTATATCTCCTGCATGATGTGCTGGTAGTTGGGACTGTATGAAATGACTGGGAATGTGTATGGTGAATTGATTTTCAGATAATTGTGTTTATGAAATATAAAAACATGCTATCTAACTGCTTGGTTTAAGGATAGCTATCTCAAGGATGCCATATTATGCTGGATTCTTCAAAAAAGCCTAAATGTTTTAGAACCACAAATGTAATTAAAAGCTAGGAGTCTTTGTGTTCAGAAGTGAGGTACACATTTTAGAAAAGTATGTACAGCTCTTTGCCGTTTCAAAGAAACTAATACTGAAGGTACAAACCATGGTGCTGTTAGCCTAGGAATTATGAGCACTTGCTGAAAATATGTGAGTATGCTCATGGAAATTAATAAAGCAAACATCTCACAGGTTGATGTGTCTGGACTTCACTGCATTTTGTACTTTTTCTACTTTCAAATATCTACTTGGTTTTGAATAAAAAGATTCAAATAATCTTTTATGACCTCAAAGAGAAACCTGTAAGACACACAATTTTTGATTATGATTAATAGCTTCTGCAGGTTTTTTTCCAGTATATTCTACATCTTTAAACCATCTGCTTTAGTTATATCTGAGATCAAATAATCCATTTTTGGAACTATTGTTGGGTTCTGCATAATTAGGAGTATTTGTAGTAAACAGCTAAACTTTAAAGAGAAATGAAACAAGATTCATGTACTTGAAAATGAGGAAACCATGCTGATCATCCAGATCGATACTTCTCAGCTTTTCATGTTGACAATGCCCCTTGCTCAAAGAAAATAAAGTATTTCATGAAATGTTAACGTTTTCTATCAAAGTATGAATGGAGGTGAATCAACGAGAACAACAATGTTATGCAGCGTGTTTGTATGTGTGCTTCAAGAACCTGGTAAAGTAACTTGGTCTTGAGGAGTACAGAAGGTGTGATTAGTGAGAACAGAATTTTCAGGGCTTTGCAACCTCTTTGGACTACTTTTTGGGATTGCTGCAGGGTGTATTACGGCCCGTGAATTGGGAATCAGCTGTTGTCTATCTTTTTTGCATAATGGCCTAAAGCAACTTGCTAAACTAAAGAGTGGCGTAACACAGGACTGTATAATGGAGATCATGATACATATTATATACCTCTGTTTGCATAAGAACAGCTGATGTCTATTTGTGTCCATTCCTTGGTTTCACCTGGTTGTGGTATGTATCTCTATAGAGTACAAACACTAATTAGTGGAAAAAAGATGGAATAGGCATGTAGGAGTAAGAAGTTCTTCCTCTATACATTGAGAAGGTGTTCCTCTCTCCTCCACCGCTCCTTTCTCTGAAAATGATAGATGGTTAAAAAGAGGGGAAAAAAATTCTTCTAGTAAATTTGGCAAAAACAGTAGAAATTTAGGTTGGGAGAGGTGTGTGAAAATGTGCTATTAATTTCACAGCACGTGTTTAATGATACAGTTTGAACTTGCCAACTAAGTGAATGTGGGAAAGACATCACATTTCTCAAATAAAAATTTGTGAAAGTGAAAAAGGTTTACTCAGCTCGGTGACACTTTCAGTCCAGTATGATGTGGAGTAGAAAGGATGAGAGCCAAAACCATATTCCTACATAATTATTGTGTCTTTATCTTAATTCTATTGCTTGTAAGGAGTTTTGTCAGCAAACAGATATGAAACACTGTGTAGTGATTTATAAATACATTTTTCATGTATGAAATGTACTCTGTTCCCTTCAAAATCTCTGTGGAAAATAAGAGGTGTTCTCTAGTGTTAAAGGAAGTAATCAAAATCATAAAGCATCTATAAAATAAATGTTTGAATTTAAGTTTTAGCTTGACTTTTGCTAAGGGATAGGAAAGTTATTTAAATGAATAGTGTTTACGATAGGAATACTGTTAACTATATATTTTTTTTCTGTTCAGAGAATTACAGAACCTTTCTATTGTTTAATTTACTACAGGACAGAGTATTCATCTTAAAGCTTCCACTTTATTTTACTGTACCCATCCTTCACTTCTAATAAAGTCAGAGAGTCTGTAGGAGGTACAAGAGGACTCAGATGCATCATGAATTGTCAGAAGATGTCAGAATTGTCATCTCCTGTACATAAACCCCTTTGCCAAGAAATGAGAGAGGTGAAAGGCAGAAGCACTGAAAAGGTATCATCAATATCCTCATTGCTGAAAGTATTCAGCATTTCTCTTTCACTGAAAAGAGCTGCTAAATCATTCCTGTGTCATGGTCCTAGTAAAGTGACATTGAGGGTCTCTCCTACAATACCCTATTAATTTAGGAAGCATAGCGATCCAAAAAGTGCGATTCACTTGACTGTTACTCTAACTTTCCACAATTTCATAAGCATTACATGTTCTTTAACAAATCATATCCTTCCCTGAGAAGAACTTAAACTTGATTTTTTTATTTTTTGTTTTTTAATTTAAGTGGAAATATGTTTGCATAAGACAGCTTCTTTTCATATGGCAGGACTAGGTCACAAAATCACTAAAACGATAGTTCTTTTTAAAATTAAAAAGTTATACCTTCAAAACTAAGTCATTTAGGCACCTCAAAAAATTACACAAGTTCTGCTTTTGCTGATAGAAGTTTGCATAAATTTGCAAATTGGATCCAAAGTCTTTTTAACCCCACTGACAGCCATCTTTGGGAACACTCCTGTGCTTATATAGCAAAACCAGAAACAGTCACTGGAAGTTTGATCTGATCAGGTACAGCAGAATTTCAGTGTAACTTACCAAGTTTAGCCTTTTAATTATTTTTTAGCAGGAGAAAAGTGATTAAGTCTGCAGAGTGAGTATGTTCGGCAGGAGTTGTACTTGAAGAGACATCACATTTTCTTCAGCATAAAATAAGTGCCTATCATGCTAAAGTTTATAGTATATCCTTGGTTAGACACCAGTCACTGGATTTCTTTGAATACAACCTGCACTAATGCTAGCCAAAAGAAGAAAAAAAAAAAGATAATAGATGGCTACAAAAAGCATATGTGTTGGACAGTTACAATAGTGAAAATCAGAGCTCCAGTACGAGGAAAGTAAGACTCAGATGTAGTCTGTAAGCAGGTGTCAGCTCTCTGCATCAGATTGTTGCCTCTTCCATGTCACTACGTGGAAGCTGAAGCGTACCTGGATGAGACCAAAGCTTTGAATCATAGAAAAGGGAACTGTCATGCTGAAGAAGATGAGAAACTATTTGTTAGAAGGTGGGATGTTATTCAGGCTCTTGTCATGTACACTTTCACTAAAATGTACACTTTCACTGAAATTTAAATACTTTTAAACACATTTAAACTTGATGTTTTTTCTTTTTTCCAAAGGCAGTTTGCCTTTCAGCCACAGTTCTTTTTCACCTTTTTGGTATTAGGTACTGTTGAACTTACACTATGTTTTTGTGCCCTCTATATTTCTTCTGCGTAACAAAACTATATGGACATGCCACACATGACTATGTGTACTAAAAAGTGTTATATCACCTTTCCTTTACATCTAATATTCTTCCTAAGCAGCTGTGGTGTCATAACTGATCAGGGACATTTTATTGCTACAACAGTATGTCATGGTTTTGGCTGGGACAGAGTTAATTTTCTTCGTAGAGGCTCACACAATGCTGTGTTTTGGATTTTTGATGAAAATAGTGGTGATGGTTTTGGTTGTTGCAGAGCAGTATTTACATAGAGCCAACTACTTGTTTGCTTCTTGTGCTGCCCTGTCAGTGAGGAGGCTGGGGGTGCACAAGGAGCTGGGAGGAGATATAGCCAGGGCAGGTGACCCAGACTGACCAAAGAGATGTTCCACACCATATGACGCCATGCTCAGCCATAAAAGCTGGGGTAAAGAAGGAGGAAGGGGGGGACGTTCGGAATGATGGCGTTTGTCTTCCCAAGAAACCGTTACACGTGATAAGCCCTGCTTCCTGGAAGTGGCTGAACACCTGCCTGCCCATGGGAAGCAGTAAACAAATTCCTGTTTTGCTTTGCTTGCACACACAGCTTTTGCATTACCTAGTAAACTGTCTTTATCTCAACCCATGAGTTCTCGCACTTTTACCTTTCTGATTCTCTCCCCATCCCACCTGGGGAGAGTGAGCGAGAGGCTGTGTGGCACTTAGCTGCCTGCCGGGGCTAAACCACCACACAGTATAAATCACAGGGTCACAGAGTTGCTGAGGTTGGAAGGGACCTCTGAGGATCATCTAGTCCAACCCTCTTGGACTTGTTCTGTCAGGCACCATGTTACGGCTGTTGTAATTCAGATCCAAACTCCACTCTGTGGAGGGCACTGCTTACACTATAGTACCTTTTACAGGCTATCTAGAGTATGTCACACAGCATAACGGCTACTTTATTAAAAGGGGTCATCCAGGTTGTTTCTGAGAAATATGTGGTATCTTACGTAGTCATACAACACAAGCCGTTCCACTGAAAGGTTAGCGAACACCCTTCAGGCATCTGTTTTAATAACACTTTGCAGTGGAACCCAGCCTCTTAGATAACATATTTTATTCATGGATTATCTCAAGTTTACATTTTAAATATTTATGGAGTTCATAATCCCATATGGTCCTTACTGTGATGCATGATACAAACATTTTATGAGAAAGTGTACATATATTTGCTAAGCCACTATCCATCATATTTGAGAGGTTGTGGCAGTCTGGTGAAGTTCCCACTGACCAGAAAAGGGAAGCATAACTCCCATTTTTAAAAAGTAATAAAAGGAAGACCCGGGGAACTACAGGCCAGTCAGTCTCACCTCAGTGCCCAGCAAGATAGCAGATCCTCCTGGAAACTCTGCTAGGGCACAGAGACAACAAAGAGGTGATTGGTGACAGCCAACATGGCTTCACTAGGGTCAAATCATGCCTGACAATCCTGGTGGCCTTCTACTATGGGGTTTTAGTGTTGGTGGATAAAGGAAGAGCAACTGATGTCATCTGCCTGGACTTGTGCAAAGCGTTTGACACTGTCCTGCACTACATTCTTGTCATTGGAGAGACATGAATTTGATGGAGAGACTACTTGGTGGATAAGGAATTGGCTGGAAGACCACACTCAAAGTATTGCAGTCAATGGCTCAATGTCCAAGTGGAGACTAGTGGCGAGTGACGTTCCTCGGGGGTCAGTACTGGAACTGGTGCTGTTTAACGTCTTTGTTGGTGACATAGACAGTGGGATTGAGTTCACTGTCATCAAGTTTCCCAATGACACCAAGCTGTGCGGTGCAACAGTGAAGGGATGCCGTCCAGAGGGACCTTGGCAGGCTTGAGAGGTGGGCCCGTGCCAACCTCATGAAGTTCAACATGGCCAAGTGCAAGGTCCTGCACCTGGTTCGGGGCAATCCCAAGAACAAATACAGGCTGAGCAGAGAATGGATTGAGAATAGCCCTGAGAAGGACTTGGGAATGTTGGTGAATGAAAAGTTCAACATAAGCGGGCAATGTGCACTTGCAGCTCAGAAAGCCAACCATATCCTGGGCTACATCAAAAGAAGCATGCCCAACAGTTTGAAGGAGGTGATTCTCCCCCTCTACTCTGCTCTCATGAGACCCCACCTGGACAACAGCATTCAGCTTTGGGGCCCCCAGTGTAAGAAAAACGTGGACCTGTTAGAACAAGTCCAGAGGAAGGCTAAGAGGATGATCAGAGGGCTGGAGCACCTCTCATATGAAGACAGGCTGAGAGAGCTGGGGTTGTTCAGCCTGGAGAAGAGAAGGCTTCAGGGAAGCCTTATAACAGCCTTCCAGTACCTAAAGCGGGCCTACAAGAAAGCTGGAGAGGGACTTTTTCCAAGGCATGTAGTGATAACACAAGGGGAAATGGTTTTCAACTAAATGAGGGGAGATTTAGATTAGATGTTAGGAGGAAATTCTTCACTCAGAGGGTGGTGAGGTACTGGAACAGGTTGCCCAGAGAAGTTGTGGATGCCCCATCCCTGGAAGTGTTCAAGGCCAGGTTGGATGGGCCTTTGGGCAACCTGATCTAGCGGAAGGTGTCCCTGCCCATGTCAGGGGGATTGGAACTAGATGATCTTTAAGGTCCCTTCCAACCCATACCATTCTATGACTTTGTGATTTATATAAAAATATCTATTTCCTCTCCATAGAGTTGAATTACCCTATTGAGTAAACTGCAGTGATTACACTGTTTTTTGCCTCCTTTGTTCTGCTTTTTTTTTTTTTTTCTTTGTTTATTCTTCAATCATTTTTGAGGTTTCCAGCACCACACAATTATAAAAACAGCATTCTGGTTGAGAGCAGTCTTATAATACCCTTATAAAGTGCCATTCTTTGTCTTTTAGCATTTCTCAGGATACAGAATGGAACAAGATTCTGCTTTTCTTCAGAATACAGGACTTCCTTCAGCAACATCATAACTAAAGACAAGCCAAAACAGGCATTCTGTCTTATAAGTATGCAGACATACCCAAGCCAATATATCTAATTAATTCCTCATTAACTTTTGTGCTGGAGAGGAAGATATCCAATGAATAAGGAATGGAAAGAAAGGAGTTAGTTATATACAGAAACTTATTTTCTAACTCTGTTTTTCAACAGCTAGAGAACAAAGATGGGCTTATGAGTGGACATAAAGACAGATATTGCAATAAAAGCAGAAGATAGTGCAAGTGATTTTTTCAATCAGAAAAGGGAAACATATATTTGAAATCAAAAGGATTTCAACTTCATCAGAGTCAACAAGACTTTTACTTGTAATGAAGATTGAAACAAAATTGAGAAGATTCCCAAGCTGCTGGAATAAATATTGGCAGAATGATGGTAATAGAGACTAAAGCGTTCAGTGTAATTATCTCAGGAGCTATCTCAAGAAAACCTTGATGTTGGACAGGGTGAACAGAAAAAAGGAGTCACAGTTTATTTATGGCTGCCTGTGTCTGCTTTATGGGACCAAGAGAGAAAGGAGAATAATTGACAGAAGGGAACATAGTTTATGGCTGGAGAGAGAGAGGCCTGATGCTTTCTTAAGCTTCCTCCTTCACACTTTCATTTATTGTGCCTTGACAATGTATCCAAGATTTTGCGAGCATCCAAGGATAGACTGCAGGGGAAGATGCAAGAGAGGAAGGGAAGATCTTGAGAGAACAATAAAACAGAATGCTCCCATGAAAAGAAAATACAAGGGGGATATTTTTGCTGAAAATATGTGCATATCAATCAAACATCAGAAAAAAGGAATGGGGAAAATTACCTAAGTTGCAGAGAAAATACCCCATCTGCCTATGTCTACTGTTCATCTCTATTCCTCTCACTTGCACACATACTGGAAAATACTCTCATATGATTCCTTGTAACCATTACAGTATTTTCAATTCTTTTTTTTCCCCACTCAAAATTAATACTTTTAAAGCTGTTTAAAATAACCAAGTTATCCTCAGAGTTTTCTGAAGTCTTCTGCTCTTCTTGTGGTTTTACTACAGATGTATGCTCCTTGAGACTAGGACTTTTTCTGCTTTGTATCCTGTAAAACAAAATGAACATAGTACCATCAGTCAATATCTTAATCAATGAATTAAATATGATGGTAAATCCCTCATGACTGACCCTCACATAGATCAAAATTTTGCACATCAACCAACCTCATCTTTTAAAGAATGATATTTAATCTGGTCAACAGGAATTAGACAGGCAATTACAAATTTTCCAAGCTCATATTGACATCGTTGACATGCATAGTGAGATTCATAATTTGAGTAGAAAAATAGAATGCTAAAGTCCCAGAGGAAGAGAAATTTTAGAGATAATTTTAACCTTTCCTTCTTATATATTTTTTGCTCTTTCCAGAATATGTAATCTAAATACAAGATAAGCTAGCAACTGAATATTTTTTCAAGAATTGTTCCAGCTGTGAAGATTTGCAGCCGCATCATTAGGATTAACTTGCGATCTAAATGCTATCTTGCAGTTCAGCTATCTGCTACTAAATATTGGATGCTTCTCTGCGGAAACCATTTTATTACTTGCCTAAATATTTCATTCAGAACAGTCATGTGAACAAGTGGCCATGAAAGAGCAAAGAAAGAGCCTGGAAATGTCCATGGGGGGAAAAAAAGAGTCTGTAGGTCAGCAGGCAGCCAAGACTTTATAACCTTTTTGAATCCCCAGCATTTAGAACAAAGTGGATCAAATGGGGAAAAATTAAGGATGGAAGATACTTGTTTTCATGAAATACTGACAAAATAAGATTACCACATATGACAGTTTTATGTTGAATTTAACTCTGTGACACCAATAGACTGTGTGGTGGTCATTCCCTTTTGTAACGTGGACACTTTAATTACATTTTTTTACAAGCACCGTAGGTGGAACATTAGTCTGGAAGCAATGCAATCAGTGCAGAGTACCACTTGAACAAGCTAGCAGACTTCTCGGCAGGCTAAAGAGAGGATTGCAGAAGTACCTGCACTGTCACCAGTTGCAAAGTTAGAGCGATAGCATGGCATTACCCTGTGTAATGCAGACATATTCAGAATGTTGTCAACAGTGCTTTGATCTCTTATGGGACATACTAAAGATGAGGCACTGTCTGATAATTTTGGTCTAGTCTGTTCAAGTTACTGAAATCAGTAGGTAGCAGTTGCTTGTCCATCCATTCAGATCGAACTAACTTAAGCAGCAGGTACTCTGAGGTGGAGTTCTTGATTGTCTAAGACAGTGTTTTAATAGAGAAATGTATCACTCTATAGGAGAAAACAAGGCAAAATATTGACCAGGAAGAAAAAGAAGTCCTCATTCACAAGTATTTTCAAAGTCGAATATCTTTTCTCATTTCCCTTTCATAATGAAATTTGCTGTATTTATATTTTTTTTGCTGTCTTGTTTGTAAGCCTGTACTAATTTATTAGGCCTTTTCTTCCATACTGAGTTAGGGTCATTGCTCAATTTAAGCTTATTTGCACACAGAAGATAACAAAGTATTAGGATACTTGGTCCTAATTAACTGCCACTGGTTCCACTGCAACTTCTGCATGCAAAATCTTGTGGACTGTGAGCACTTGTTCCTCTCTTCTTCTGTATAAAAAGAAGAGCAGGAATATTGACTATTGTTTTGATTTATGAAGCTTAAACAACAGTGAGTTGTGTCTTTGCTATTGGCAAGTCCTGCAGAGCTGCGTTTGGGGCCATGCTTGTCTCTATATTTTCCATTATCCTTTCCTACAGTCAAAAAATAGCTGACCAAATAATTGTTTCTCTATCTTCTAACTCCTGTCCAGTAGTACGGTTATTTGTAGCAAGACAAATGTCCTTCTGCTACATCAAAAAGATGTTGACTGGTACAATGCTGTGTAAGTTCAGGTGCATACAAGTGAAATTCTGTTATATGTTGGCCTGAAAATTTGACCTATGAATTACAGATGGAAAACTGCATGTGTTTCAAAGGCAACTGCAGTAAACAAGCACAATGGTTTTGCAAAATTTATTGGATGTAGTCATTATCTATTTAATTGGATTTCATATAAGTTGGATATCTGCAAGTGTGAATGAGATGGTTAAATCACTCAAATGTTTTAAGTATTGTACTTACACAGACTACTTGCTATCTACATTTTGATTCTTTCTCTACATCATCATCAACAACAATAATCATAGCAGTAGTAATAATAATCCTGCTGGGAATAATGCATTGATGTTGTTTGTGTCACTAATTGTGAGAACATAAAACAAATCCTACTTCTAGCATATCTGCCAGCAATGCCTGTTTACTTCTGAAACTGTGAATACACTTTGGATCTGCGAACAGTAGTTGCCTTGGAGAATATATTTTACATAAACATTGGAGGAAAATTGCTCTACGGCATGAAAAGAGACCTAACATTTGTGAATTAGAAGATAGTTGGGTCAGTGACAGGGAATGGTCTGGCTTACATCTTACTCATTATTTTTATTCCGTTTCAAAAAACTGAAAAATTCTGAGATGCCATGCNTTTTTTTTTTTAATGAGATCTTATTCCACATAGTAATTGGGAAATGTAGATTCTTAACAAGATTCCCTGTAAACCACAGATAGGAGACAGTGTGATTGTTCTGTGAAAATCTGACAGATATTGACTACATGATTATTTGCTCTGTGTTTACCAATGACTAAGAATTAATTGCCAGCAGATTTCCTATTATTAAATAGATGCACTTTTAAGCTGTATTAATTCAATCCCTTTATCCTTTGTGTTAGGAATAAAGAGTTTATAAAACATAAATCACTGCTGAATAACTATTATGAACATTTTCTGAACATCTCAGAGACAATTGCAAGCACTGCAGTAGGCACTATAGTACAAGTTTATAGCTGCCCATTAATGTCATCAACTTTTGTGGCTATTGATTAATTCTGTGTTAGAATGTCTGAGCTATTTATTCACCATTTATCAAGTCATTGTATGTGTTTACGTTCACAAAGTTCTAGGTGTGAACCAAAGGACAAACAGAAATGCTTGTTTAATTTTCCTTTCCAGATATGCTGGAAGAGTATGAGATACACATATGCGTAACGGTCTTGAGACTGTTAACGAGTTGTCACCCCAAGTGTTAGTGGCCGGCTTTGAACAGAGTAGTCACACAGGGTGTAAGGAAACCTATTGAAATGTCTCATGGAAATGTGTCTGCAAAGAAGCTTGTCATGAACAGGTTGAAGCACAAAGGGCCAACTTAAAAAGCAGGCACAGATCTTGCATTCATTGACTTTGAAAGAGGGTCTCTTTGCAATGAACTGGTATTTTGCCAGGGGTCTAGTCTGAAGACAGGTGTGCAAATTTTAAGGGAGTGTATTGGTTTTATCTAAGACAGAGTTTATTTTCTTCACAGTAGTTCATATGGTGCTATGTTTTGGATTTGTGACCAAAACAGTGTTGATTACAAACTGATGTTCTAGCTACTGCTGAATAGTACCTACACAGCATCAAGACCTTCTCTGTTTCTCGCTCTGCTCTGTCAGCGTGTACTTTGGGGGTCCACAAGGAGCTGGGAGGGGACACAGCCAGGATAGCTGATCCCAAGTGCCCACAGGGATATTCCATGCCATATAATGCTGTGATCAGCAATAAAAGCCATGGTAAAGAGAGAGGAAGGGAGGAAACATTTAGAGTTATGGTATTTGTCTTCCCAAGTAACCTTTACATGTCATGAAGCCCTGCTTTCCTGGAAATGGCTGAACATCTGTCTGCTGATGCAAGGTAATGAATGAAGTTATTTTGCTTTGCTTGCACACACACCTTTGGCTTTATTTATTAAGTCTGTCTTTAGCTCAACCCATGAGTTTTCTCACTTTTGACATTCTGATTCTCTTCCCCATCCCACTGAGGGGGAATGAGCGAGTGGCTGCATGGGGCTTAGCTTCCTGCTGGGGTTAACCCACAATAGCCAACATTTTGAGTAAATTCATAGAAAGCTCCTTGGTAGTCCCTCCATTACCACTACATTAGCTCTACTTTGGAAACCAACTTCATCAATTTATCCTATTGTGAATATGGCAGTAGATATCCAGGAGAGAAAATGGTTGACACCAGATGAGACACCAGATGGGAAAGGAGATCTTCAGGGCATTCAGAATAACGCAGGAATGAGGATCTGATGTGCAATGTAGAGTTAAGCTATATATATTGGATGCTATCCATCTAAATTACATTTCATTACATTGATTCAATTGCAAGCCACCTCCGATTTCCAGCTGGATACAAATATTTTCAGTGTTGTTATTGTTTCACCATCTAAATTAAATTCCCTGTTTGCAACTTTTTCCCCTATTGATTTTTTTTTCTGTTATGACAAATCAATGACAGGCTACATTACATTTTCATCCGCTAGAAAAAAACAGATTTCTTTCCACGAGGCTCTTTATCCTTTAGATTAGGGCTCTTTCTGTTACAAATTACCCCTTTGAGCAAGCTGCAGTGTATAGTCTGTATTCATAGGACAAAGCACTTTCTCCTTTTAGCAAAATCTAATTTAGGTTTTACCTGGCTGACAAGACATATGATTCTCCCAGGGGTAAAGCCTCCCTGGTCTAGATAGTTAGGTGCAGACAGTAGTAAGTTAGCTCAGGCCCTGCTCTGAATCTATGGGATGCAAGCCAGATTGTGTGTAATGGTTTTTCAGTCATGTCAGTGCTTGATTGTCCTCATGCTGCCGAGTCCTATCTCTCAGCTATGCATCCACAGCTGCCCTCTGGATGGGGCTTACCTCCCTGTGTTGTACAGCAAACTTGCGAGAACTGCCAGAGGCTGTGCAGGAACATGACCTCCCATAGCCAAGCGCAACAGATGTGACTGTGCCATGAGGCACCCTTGCACAGGTCACCTGTGAGGCTGGAGGGCTGGAGGGCTGGCAGGCAGGAAGCATGTCATGCCACCTGTCTCGTAGGGCTGGGAGCCTCCTCTTTGGTGTGGCATGGGCATAGTCAGTAACACAGGCAGAGATACAACCAGCAACAAACTGAAGAGGAGAGTCCCTCACTAGCACAGGCATGTGTTCAAATCTGATCCATGGTGGAGAAGGGTTTCTATCTGCCTGAAATGGTGTATCATACAAAAGACCAGGTTATCAAAATACTTTCCAAGAGAAAAACAAAAATAAATTGACACTTTGCTGTCATCTCCTCATCTTTTCTTCCCTTACTCTGGTGTAGTTAGCGTAGATATGTGTGCATGTGCATAGCAGGGAGACACTGCTGGGCAGGAGAGAGTTAAAATGAGAGGGGTACTTTGAGTGTTCTCTAATAGCTTTTTGGTTTAAAGTTGAGACTTGTGTTTGGGTCTGAAAGTGCTTTAGGTTATGATTCTCTCTGGAAATAATTTAACAGCTCCTGTGAAAGCAGTATGTCTAACTCTCGGTCTTACTTTCCATGCAAAGTAACCATACGGTAGAAAGTCGTGGTAACCTTGGTCGAGGTAACTTCAGTATGTCTGATACTGGTCTTGGTCCACATTCAGATAAAGGAGAGGAAAAAGGTGGGACACTAACTGAATTGCTTGACTCTACCTCATGCAATAGTACTGATTTCTTGTGTTGCATGGGGAAAAATCTACTGGTAATTAAGGTAGTATTTATTATTATAGTATTATTTCAATTAGCTGTCGTGTGTAAATAAATATTGTATGTTAAAATATGCATATCTATGTGGGCATCTGTAACAGAAAAAAAAATCTGTTAATTTGGGATATATGAATAATACGCTTTTCCTAAATTAACAAGCCTAAATTACTTTTCCTCTTTCAGGAAAAAAATAGTCCGCAGGCTGAGTCACAGAGAAAGATGCTGGATTCAGAAAGGTTGTTCATGAAGTCAAACACACAGCTATGGCTAACGTATATTCTCTGTTTTAAAAATAGGATTATTTGCTCCAGTGTGAAAAGAAAATGCAAATGTATAAACTAGAAATAATTCATATGACTTCTCTGTCATTCAAAAACAAAACTGTCAGCTCAGCTTTGTTTTCACCCTGTATAAGACTTGGCTTCTTCACAGTTTACTTTCAAGCTGCTCTAGCAAACACTGCAAACTGGGTGACGATGAGAAGTCTTGAACTGAGAGCCCTTGCTGAGGTGGGGGGGTTAAGACAAGATCACAGTAAGCACAGAGGCTCGGCCTCAGTTTAGCTATATGGACAGTATGAAATATTTTCTATTTAAGCTAAATACTTCCTATCATGTTCACATTACTGAAAGAGTTTATGCCAGATACTGTCTCCTGAATTATGCTACTCTGAAGTTGCAAACAAAAAGTGTCAATCAGGAATAAAATAGGTTAAAAGACTTTTTAAATTAGTTTAATAAGCAGAGGTGAATTGTATACAGACAAACGTACAATATCAGGAACTTTTGATGTGAATTATATACAGACAAATCTTCAGTATTAGGAACTTGTAAAATTACAGTGGCAGACTCTTCAAAGGTAGTGATCTTCAACCATTTTATCTGTCAAGGAGCTGCTTCCAGAATTCTGTAAGCTGCATTCCTACCACTGAAGTGCCTATTATGAGAAGACCTAAGGACAGGTAACCTTGGGGCTTAAGTTGTGAAGAAAATGGAGCAGCTTGTTCATTAAGTCATAGAAGGAGGGCCTTACCTACACATACACAGGT
The DNA here is from genome assembly GCA_013399475.1 of Chauna torquata. Lineage (NCBI taxonomy): Eukaryota > Metazoa > Chordata > Aves > Anseriformes > Anhimidae > Chauna > Chauna torquata. Next base: position 350,914 of record VXAL01003266.1, on the reverse strand, counting down.
ATAGAAAGAGTTTGCTCAGTAAATTGAAGTGGTTGTACCAATAAATACACTGGAAAAAAGATTAGCAAAGCTGGCAGTATCCATTCCTCTCAGTCAAACAATGCTAAACAAAGTTCTTGCTTTTGGCAATATTTTCCAGGCTGCTTATGTTTGGACTGCCTATGACCAATCCATCCATGCTTTTCCATGTGGCTGCTAGTCAGACTGCTGCACGGGAATTCATCCATTTCATCCTCGTGTGCTTCAAGTTTCCAGGTTCCAAGGAAGATCCATCTTGTCCTGTCTGCTCTTGGGCAGCACTTATGGCACAGACCAGCTGCTTATTACCCTGTTAGGGAACTGGAACAGGAGGCAGTAGTTGCCCCATAACACCCTGAGCATACTTCGGTAGCTCCAGTCCATGCAGCTTAAGTACATCCCTCCTTGTCAGAAAACATACAGCTCTTCAGGAGTCCAGTATTACCAGGTGGGAGGAGGGAGACAGAAACAAATGCAATTATGAACTGCTGTGAACAACCAACACAACATCACTCGGTATTTAAGTACCACTCCATGCTTATCATTATAAAAGAAGCACACTTACTGATCACTTAGTCCTCTGTCCCTTCCCAAACTCTCACTTGTCTTCCTTCTGACTAACTCTCCTTGTGGGAAGAACATGGGAGGCACCTACATGGGTTTCCTTCCTACCTGAAGGGCTCAGGGCAGCTATCTCTCCGTTTCACCTGATCAAAATGGCTAAAGCAGACAAACGGACATCTTGTGTTTGAAGCCCCTCTGTCACGCAACTTCTGGGTAAGCCTCAGCAGATGATCCCAGACTCCTGCTACGTGGCATGCTTACCACAGCCAAGTGATCCTTCACAAGCTGTCTTCTCCCTAGTAAGAGTTCATTTATCCAGTGTGTATGGATTGGTGGCAGAGCCACCTCAGCTTAACACCACCCTACTTATAATCTATGTTGGCATTCTTAGGAACATTTGCATTACAGTTCCAGTGAAGATCAGGCATGCATTTTGGAAGTGAATCTCCCAACTGTCTCCACTAACTGTGCTCTGGTTCACATCATGGAGCAGTCTCGAAGCACACAAATCTGATTCCTTTCGGATGAAATTAAACTGGATTGTGCGTTCAGGAGAAAACTTAGTGCACCCCAGCTGCTATAGGGCATTCAGTCCCATGTGCTTCTCTCTATAGCTAGTCTGAAGCAGCTCCCTGGAAAAACTCACCTAGAGTTTATTTGCAGTACCAATGTTTTGACTCTACAAATCTGTTCCTGTTAGTTTGTATTATTTGCTAATAGGTATAGCCTTTGTAATCACAGACACTAAATGTTAGACAACAGAGAAAGAGAAGGGCAATGTACTCAAAAAAAAAAAAAAAAAAAAAAAGATATATTGAAAGGATTATATTCATAAATGTTTAAGAGCATTTACATACCATGCATTTCAGTGAGATATAGGGTGTTAATTGTCATTGTGAATCTGGGCCAAAGCATTTGTAACTTTACACAGCTTCTGTATAGGATGATTGTCCAAATCATCATATCAAAACAAAGTGGTAGTTAAATCTCTTACTCCACAGTGGTGAATACAGTAGTGCCCTCTGGACCAACTCAGTGGCAGCTCCTTTATATTTTGTTTTATACCATTTATATAGGATTCCTTATGACCTCCCTGAAACTGATGTAAATCACTGGCTGCAAGGGAATGTATGCAAATTAAAACTATCAGGAGACTGCTAATAACTACCCATCTGTTTGCAGTTAATTCTTATGGGACTCTTAATGGAAAAAAAAAAAAAAAGCAGCACAAAGAATTGTTAGTTTTATTTCTACTTCTTTGTCTTGCTACTTAGAAGGCTTTCTTACAAGGATCCCTCTCAGAAGTTTCTAAAGTGCACCTTAGCTATAAAAGGCTGAGATGTACCTGGGTAGCCTGTTACTCACAACAGGATAGGCCAGTAAGAACAGGAAGGTCTTTGCATGTTCACTTCACCTATTACCTCTCTTATAACAGAATGTCTGCTTCATGTAAAAAATGATGAGATTTGTACAGCCTTCCAAACAGCATATGTTTTCTGGTAAAATGAGGAAGACAGAACTGGTGCTCATGATTTACAGAGGCCTAATGTTATATTTGGAGTTGTTGATTCTAATAAGGAGACTATTTAGCAGTGACCTCCTGAAGACAATAATGAGGTGCCTTAATTTAGATTGATTACTGCTAATTCTATGTAACCTTATGTGGGGAGTTTTTGCAAGGCAGCTCTTGAAATAAAGTGCATAATGCACAGACCCCTTGATTCCTCAGTAGAGAAAGAGGAGGGAGAAACGTTACATAAGGGAACATTATTGTAGCTTGACTTTCATGGCTTTCTTACGTTTTGTCAAGAATTACAGAAAACAGGAAGAAAAAAAAGCCCATCCAACAACAATAGCTGCTTTATCTGGATAAAGTCACATTCTTTTTCATTGAATGAATTCCAGTATCTTGTGCTCTAATCCAAACCACTGATTAACAATGCTCCGGCTCTTTGTTTGTTGCTTTTTGGCAGACATTGTGGCTTTCATACTTTGCTCCTTAATTACTTGTCATTTCACCCTCTGATTGGTTTTCAAGTCTCTCTCAGCACAGTTTCCACAAAAGATTCGCTTCCAGAGCATCTTGTGAAGTATTATTTATTTATTAGTTACCAGACAATGTAGCCCTTTTACAATACTTTTATCAGAAATAAAGCCGGATGCAGAAATGTAGGGAACATTTCCTGTACTGTGTGAATAGTGTGAATATATTTAGAGTTCTTATATTGCTTGGCACTAAGCTCACTAACTTTGACCCCTTTTGAGGACTCTTGTCACTCCAGTAATGCGAATGGTACCTTTCCTCCTGAGAATCAAAGAAATAAGCAATCAAAATAATAGTCCTGTATCACCCTTTGTGCTGGAATCCCTATCATGCTCGAGTGCAGGCTATATGAAAGGTAGGTTCAGTCCACAAAAAGCTGACTAAGGCTCACAGAAGATGGGCTTTTATGGCCCAGGCACTACCCTTACTATCAGTATCTGCAGTGTGTTGCTGATGTGTTTGCTACGAAAAGGAAATGCTTGGGTGTAATAGGGGAAGCTGGCTACTTTTGCAGGAGGTAGACTTTGCCAAACCAGTACCTGTCCTCCTCTTTTCCATCCCATTTGCAACAGCAGGAACGCCCTTATCTTTAGAGATGTCCTTTGTCATTTTGGCCTGACCTGCACCTATTCTTGTCCTCCTACAGTAAGAGAATAATCTTGCCCTGGTCCTTTCTTTCTCCTCCTGCCACAGAAAGAGAACAGCAGGGAGATATGAGGTGGCTCAGAACTAACATGTCTCTGTAGTGGTCAGAGTAGGTCAGCAGGGTGCAAGGACAGTATGTTAAAGGCTGGAGTCCTGCACCACAACAGAGCTGGGAAGAGAAGTCCTGTGGCAGGGAGAGAAAGACCCTCTCCCCCATGCTTTGCCCTAAGGAATCTGCTTCTTTCTTCACACCTCTCTTTCTCCTCTGAAACAACTCCAGCACTTGCTTTGTTATTGGGAAACAGGTGCAGACATAACCAACAGTATTGCAGTGGTGGCGGTTACAGATGGTCAGAAAATTCATGGGGATTATAAGAACAGAGTAAAAGAGAAAAGATTGTTTTCTGTGATATATCTTTAAAAATACTATGTCAGACAAAGAAATTTAAGCATAACTAGAGATAGAGTGTAGCAAAAACAACCCAATCTGCAAGAAAATTTTGTCAATAAAGGAAGGAATCAAATGCAGTATAATTCGAAGATGATGCACCTTCCTCAAAGCTCTGCAATGGATGAAGGTAATTGATTCAGCTGGAACTAGGGCATAGATAAGAGCATAAGAGCATGATATGCAATATTGTACTGCATATCTCTAAGTGAAGCATCTGCCCCACTTGAAGGGAATAATAAAGAATTCATTCCCCTCAAGCATCCTCACTCTTTTCTTTGTAAATGGTCTGTGTGAGAATATTGCACAGACCTGAAGAACATTTTGAGTGCTATTGAAACAAAAGAACAAAAATCTAAGCAGTGACTATAATAATAAAATAATTAAAAAAAATAATGCTGATAACAAAGCAACAGTAATAACAATAATAAAATGATGACAATAATTAATATGAATTGTCAGTTTCTTGTCTTGTCCCAATAAATTAGGCAAATGTTGAACCTACTGATTACCATGAATCAATCTGTTAATCTTACACTTAGCATGTCCTTCCTGTGATTTTCTCAAAACACTTTTCATTGAACAAGAGCTAGCTCCAAGTTAAATTTTGTTCAAAAGACTGACCTGAAGAGTAAGGATTTTACTAATGTCTGAATAAATAATTCAGAGCAGTTGGTATGAAAGTGGCCATGGGCTCTTCATTTTTTTGTTGCTCTTTCTTCTGAGGAAAAACAAAATGGTAAAAAAAATGTTCTCTGATGGCATGGTGGGGTGAGAGAATGATCATGATACCATAATCAATTTCATGCATCATTATTTCTAAAACCCCACATCCAAATAAATATGCCCTTAAATTTAGCAATTGAATTGAGTACCTTCCACTGACTACAGCACTGGAGATTTTGATAAAAGAACCACATATTTTGCTTCTAATTCAGAATACTATTGCATAATATAGGAAAATCTAACTATATTCATTTCTTAACTAAGTGCAATTTCATGCTGTGTGTTGTTCTGGCTTCACTGAAGAGCAAGATTTCTTGTGAGGGTGTGTGTTACAATGGCATCTCTGAACACAAGCAAGCAGTAGAGAGATACAGACCGAGCTTTTGGCCCAGTTCTTGAGTAAACCAAGTAATGGTAGCAGTATTTAGCTAAGCCTAGGAGGCTACTCTAAAGGCTGCAGATGATCTCATTACATCACTGAGAATCTTACGGAACTTTTTCAACAGCATATCAAAACTTATTGTTAGTCAGCTGTGAAATAATGATACTCCTCCCATGCCAGCCACCAACCAATATTAAATCCTTCCTGTCACAGCTAGAGTTATCATGAGGCAGTATCTACCAACTGAACTGTAGTTATTCAAAATACAGTATTTATTCATCATGCAATTCTTTCACTGCAGTATGTTCATTTTTCAATGAATTGCACAGCTGTATTTCCTTAGAACACTAAAAAATAAATAACAAAACAAAACAAACAAACAAAAAACCCCCAAAAAACAAAACAACAACAACAAAAAACCTATCCAGAAAGCAAAGCAGACCATGCAGCAGAGATACAAATTTAGTGCAAACTTGGAGGTGAGCAGCAGATGAGGTTTGTTACAAGGAAAGTTAGTACTTTTTGTTACCTTCCAACAGTGCTCAAGTCCCCCTCATCAATAAGGTATCTAGTAACTGTCACTGAAAGCCAGGAGCAGTCATGTCACTAGGCTAAAGGTGGGCCAACCTAATCTCCCACTGATTGATCAAACAGCCAAATTCATCATTGTCTGGTCGTGCTGCTGTCTAACAGCATGCCGAGGTGCATGAAGAAGCAGAATTGGCTGCGCTTTAGGAGTCCATCACGACTGTATTGAGGGGAAATGTCACCTATTTTTCTTGGGTTCTTCTCTTGTCAAAACTGTAATAATTCTGTCTTTTAAGGGACTGGAGAATTATTGCGGGCTCAGTGTCTAAGCTTAGCTTTCCAAAGTGATTGTCAATGACATTTCCCACACCATCCCTATTTGCATCCACAGAGCTACCAGATGATGTGTATTCACCAAGGTGAGTGTTTAGAGGATTTAGCATTGCTGATTCCCTGCACAGGTGAGAGGGGCAGAACCACAAGTTTCAGTTTCAGTCCTTGTTGTGGTTTAGCCCCAGCAGGCAGCTCAGCACCACACAGCCGCTCGCTCACTCTCCCCAGGTGAGATAGAGGAGAGAATCAGAAAGGTAAAAGTGCGAGAACTCATGGGTTGAGATAAAGACAGTTTACTAGGTAAAGCAAAAGCCGTGCACGCAAGCAAAGCAAACCAAGGAATCCATTCACTACTTCCCATGGGCCAGCAGGTGTTCAGCCACTTCCAGGACAGCAGGGCTCTTCACGCGTAACGGTTTCCTGGGAAGACAAACGCCATCACCCCAAATGTCCCCCCCTTCCTCCTTCTCTACCCCAGCTCCTATTGCTGAGCATGACGCCGTGTGGTACGGGACATCCCTTTGGTCAGTCTGGGCCAGCTGCCCTGGCTGTGTCCCCTCCCAGCTCCTTGTGCACCCCCAGCCTCCTCGCTGGCAGGGCAGCATGAGAAGTCGAGAAGTCCTCAGCTCTGTGTGAGCACTCCTCTGCAATAACTAAAATGCCGGTGTGTTATCACCACTATTTTCATCAAAAATACAAAACACAGAGTTGTGTGAACCTCTGTGAAGAAAATTAACTCTATCCCAGTCAAAACCACGACAGTCCTAGAACTCAACTTCTCTATGAACTGGCCCTATATGTCCTATGAGTCCTGTGCTTTTTCTTTCTGGTCAGTTGTTGTTCTCATCAAGGTAGAAGGACAGACACCTAACTGAACTGGCACTGGGATGTGGGTCTGCTGTCAGACTGAATTGAAACTGGATACCCAATGTCCTATCATAAAGACCAGGAGCAGCAATTGTGGTAGACAACAGGCATGTAAGGTCTAATTGGGAAGCACTGGGAAGTACATTGCCTTGGCTACTGGTAAGCTGATATGTGCGTTCAAACACAATATTGACCCAGAGACTATTACAATATGTAAAAACTATCATTAATTTATGTAACTGTATGTTGGATAGGGCCTGTACCATGGCATTCCAAATAGAGGGGCAGGTCTCATTATTATCTGCTTTCCTCTGCATCCCTGAAGGTTATTGGTAGGGACTATATTGGAAAGGGGGAAGAAATTTCTACAACTGTATGTCCAAGGTAGTATAAGTGGAGTCCTGTTGCCGCTGAATTTATCTCCATTGATTTCCTTTAAGCAGATATTTTATAGCTGATGAAAAGAACCTGCTGCAGCAAATACACGTAAAAGATCTTTCCTGCCTCAGTGTTTCTGTATAAAAATGAAAGGGATGATTAACATCCTACAAGAAAGGGATAATGGTAAATTGATAGGTAAGAACACTTATAAGAAAATATTATTTGAACTTGATTTGCCACAGCCCTTTTGTGGAACATTTATGCATCTGATCTTGAGATGCTTCTTCATTGTATGAAATGGGAAAAGAAAAAGAAAAGTCCTTCAAAATTAAAGATATAAGGAGAAGGAGTAGTGAAAGGAAAACATGTGAATAAGACAAATACAACATAAAAATGACTAGGACTGACATATCTTCAAAACTTTCAGTATTGATTTGATAGACAAATAACTAGAATTCCCTTGGGATGAATTATTTGCCATTACTAATGGATCTGACTAGTTTGGATAAAAGTCACTAACGAGACATATATAAAACCATCTCCATTTCCAGAATTAATCATTTCCTCACCACCTTACTGCTCTATCATCTCAGAATAATGCAAATATGTGTCTGAAAAGCAGAGAATGACACGTACATATAAAACAAAAACAAAAACAAAAAACCTAGAAACCTTTCTGGCTTTCATCATTTCCAGTTAATTAACCTTTCATTAATTTACTCATGCTGACTTGGGTAACAAGAGATTCCTTACCATTTTTATAGCTAAGTGCTAAACTGTCAAGGATCTTTTGCCATCAATAGTTCTGATATAACCTTTCTATATCCAGCCCTTCTGTTCACCATGATTCATCTCCTTTATCCTTCAGCTACATCTACCAGAAACGTTGGTTTTGTAATTGATTCTGCCCATTTCTACAAAAAACTCCAAGTGTAGCTTTCTCTATCTTTTTCTATTTTTCTCTTTATTTTTATTATTTTACTNTTTATTTTCTCTAATACACCACAAATCCCCAGTAAGTCAGGGTCTGAATTCTTATTTACAATACAGTTCCTTTATAGTGCCTTAGAGGAAATGAAAGTCTGACCCTCTGAGAGCACTCTCATGAGAGACATAGCCATGCTGCATATCTTGTGATGTTTATAGAATACAGAATAATATCTAGAAAAAAGACTCTTCTCTGCTCTGTAGGTGAGAATACATGTCTAAGTGCTCCAGTACACCATCAAGATGATTGCTGCAAAATGGCATCATCCCATTGAGTGTTCACAGTAATCAAAGGTCAACTGTCTTTAATAAATTGCTTGATCTCCATGGGCAACTTTTTCTGATGGGGAAAGTTGATAGTTTCATTCTGTTAAGGGTTTGGATTGCATTCAGTTCAGTGGAAAGTAAATGGATATCAGCATTCCTTGGAAAGAAGTTTTACCTGCTGCTGTTCTTAAAGGGGAAATAATCCCTCCACAGAAATCAGAATTAAAATTGTCCTTTGTTTCAACGGGAAATCACACTTCCTCTTTGGGCGGACTTGTCATCACAAAGTGCTGGATTTTATGTTTTCAAAATAGAGTTATGATTAATCTAATTGTGTTTGGGCTTGTTGTCTATTATCATAAAATTATTTCAATTAAGAAAACCACCCAAAAACCTCAGCAAAAAGAAAAGAGAAATCAAAGAGATGGTGGTTGAAGAGGTACAAAGCACATTTCTGGGTGGAAGACATGCTACTTAGATGGGCTTAGTAAAAAATCTCTAAGAAATATATATCTTCTTCTACTGTTTTCAGACTGAACAATGAAGAGACATCACTCCATTGGTGTGAGGGTAGGAAGAAATTTGGAAATTTGCTAGCTGTGTCTGCTGATTTAGAAAGGAATTTTTGATGTGACTTCCATAATGAAAGACAAAATAACATACTAATTCAACCTTGAGAATGGATTTTCACAAGGGAAACCTGCTTGTCTGGACTGTGACAGCAGTGCTCAAGGCACAACATGTGGGGAAAAACAGCCCAACTAATCTCAAATAGCTTACCAGGGCCAGTTGGGAAAGGTGATTATGGGATGCCTGTCTCTTTACTAATGAACCTTCTGCGTTGGTAATGCCTTCTTGTGGTATGTCTTCTGCATGCTGGCACATCAAGCCACTCAGAGGGAATGAATATTCTTAAGCTTCCTGTGCCTACATCACAGAGTTGCTAGCCCTGTCTAATGGTTTCTGATTAATTTTTAAAGAGTGCCTAGAAACGCAATGTAAGCCTTAAGAATGGATGTGATTTACTGGGTAGTGATTCAAATAGCATTTTCCCTACTTGGGACATTCTATTTACCACTGTGGTAGTTAGTTACAGAAAAGGGGAGATCTTCTGGAGGTTGCTGAAAATAGGTCTTCATAAGTGCAATGTCAAATTGTCACAGTGAGTAAGACAAATAGCTTGATTTTTTAGGGACTATTAATGTAAATCCCACCACTAATCAGGACAGAATTGGCTGCTCTCTAAACAGTAAGAAAAAAACATTGTTTGCTTATTACAGTCACTGTATTAAAATTAGGTGAATTCTGTGAATATTTAAAACTGTGGAAAGATTACATCCTTTTCTTTTCAGGTGATGGCTTCTACAGATCTATTCGTAAAGTCCAGATACGATACCACAGTGTCTGAAACGCTCTGTGTTTGCATTAATTTCTGGTAGCACACCAATTGCCTGAGAATGCTGGAATACAGGAACAGAAGAGAGTCTGAACTGATAATTTTTTGCAGATAGAGGCAATGAAACGTTAATTACAGGACAGGAAAAACACTTTCCTTTACGTTATCACTTTTGCCTGGGTGGCCCAGTGAGATAAGATATTGTTCTAAATTCAAATTAGTCAAAGCAGAGCTAGATTTACATAGCATATCAGTGACTTAATGTGAGAGAAATGAGCTGATACAGATAAAAAGCATGACATCCGTAATCTGTTTACACACTGGAACAGATGGCAAAGCTTCGTTTATTTTCACCTGCAAAACCTCCATCCACATTCTTTCCCTGCTCCCTGGGTACTGCTCCACTTTACTGGGCTGTGCCTGCCTTAACACTGCTGCAAACGCACAAAAGGCCTGTGTTTAGCTTGTCCACTGGGGCTGTTCAGAGAAACTATGGTGACTCAGCCATGTGCCTGTTCCCCTGTTTTTATGGAAAGAAGTCATTATAACCTGTTACGTTTGAAGGGCACTTCTGCATTTGGCTACAATAGGTGGACTAATGTCAGCTTACTTCATGTGAGTGCATTAAGCAAAGTGCTAGGTTAAGCCATTCAGGTAAAGTAATTGTGAGGTTCTTCTGCTACAGGCCTTGCAGTAAGACATTTTTGGAAGGTGCATATATGGAAAAATGACATATAAGGTGTTAAAACCTGACTTATTTCAAGCACCATTATTACCAAAGCAAGTTTCAACCTCTTTGCTGAAGGATGGCCGCACGAATCAATCTCTGACCATTACTTTATGTTTATCAAAAGGGAAGTTAGCATCAAAGCATTTAGTGCCCTCATGAATAACACCTCTGTAATGGCATTTTGTCATTCATAAGTCATAAATATTCCAACCTAATTCTTCTACTAAAAAGAATCCAAATGGGAATGGTAACCCACTCACTGCTGATGGTAGTGGTTAGTTATTTGGCTATAAATATCTGTATGTCTGTTCTCATACTTTTGCAATATAATACAGCCTGATGCGTCTTTCTTCACTAGGTGCACCACCCAGTATCAACATAATGTGTGCCATCATCAAACTAAACAAATAAGACATTATATTGATATATTTGAGGTCTCAGAGAAAAACAATGTTCAGCTCAAACCATCCAATTCCTCTTGCAGTTAATCCACTCACCAATCAACACCAACAGTAAACAGCATTGATGGCTGGATGCAATACTGCCAAAGTACTGTGGAGATAAGACAGCAACTGTTTGGCGTATATGAGAACCATCAGGAGGTGAGTCTGCTGGGAGATGAAAGCTCCCATGGATATGGGCTTTGTTTGGGAACTCTGAAACCAAACACAGTTTGGGTCTCTAACAGCACAAGTCTCCTGAGTTAGTCTTTTGATTTTAACCTCTCTGTTCCCAGGTTCTGTAAAATTGTTCTAAGCAATTTGTATACCTTGAAAACTTTAACTTGATTAATTTGTGTTTTGATCAGTGGATTCCCTGCTTATGCTGGCAGAAAGGATATCTTTTCAGTTCTGCATACCCTTGGGACTGATGTGGCTTCTCCTGTCCATGTTCTCTGTGGAGATGTCTTCCAAATGCTACATGTTCCTCCTGACAATTCAGTCAGTCTGTGGGCCTGCATCTTTAGCTTGTTTTATTCCAGTTACCTCATGATATGTTCATCTTAAGTGCCACAGCTTTGGGTGTATCTTTCTGTAATTAGGTGGCCTCACTGCCCATTAGAGACATCAAAACATGTTCAGAATGTTCTAGGTCATTAAAATGATTAATGGCGGAAAACAAACTGTACTGTTCCTAAACTAAATATTCCTTTTATTAATCCATTTTGAAAGCAAAAGCAAATAGAAAGATATTTTTGCATTAGAGCTTAATCTATTCAAGCAATAGATTTTAGAAACTTTATCACAAGGTTTTTTTTTTTTTTTTTTTATCTCATCAGATATCTGAGCAGATTTGTTCAAAACTCTCCACCATAAGTATAGTTCAGCCTTATTAATCATAAAATAATGGTGGAAATTATGAATGATTAGGGTTGTATTTTTAGAAGTAGATAAACTAGGCCTTGGTTCATTGTCCAGTTGAGTGAAAAGACTCTTCAACTGACTCAATCACACATTGAATCAAGTCCTTAATGTCCATTTCCTGAGCACATCTGTACACAGAGGTAATGACATGCAATGTGGATGAGATTCAGAAAGCTACAGTGGTGTCTCTCTGGTGTCAGTGTTCACAGGTAAACCACAGAGGCCTAATCCCAATGGTGTTCTTCTATCAGTTTCCATCTAACAGTTTTCTTTTCTGGATATATGCCTTCCTTGTGCATGTGCAAAACCTCTCCAGGCCTCCATAGATCCTGCTTTGTTATCTAGCCACCTAGATGAGATGGTGCTGTAAAACAAGATGGTGTTAGGTGTTGCAACACTCAAGTGTGTCTTGCAGATGATAGAGAAGTCAGCTATTGTGAATCCTCAACTAAGAATATAAATAAATACAGAAAAAGAGAACACTATTGCTGTGATCTATGGTGGGTATGAAATCTTCCTATTCCAGACAGCAGGAGAGTTGTCTGGAAGACTCTCCAGAGTCCACTCTCTCCATTTGAAGACTTAACTTTGCTCACAATAGTGCAGAAGATCTGTCTTTTAGCTTTGCAAGTGTACATTTCTTGTAGTACTGGGGAAAAAAAAATCTCTCAAAACACCTCATCTTGAAGGCAAACTGCAGAAACTGAAAGGTAAAGAACAGTCAATAAATCAGTGAGAGAGAGTATTGTGGGTACTGCAACTCAAAGAAGAAAGAGACACAAGATAAATTCTACTTTAAGTATAAAAATATTAACACAGACTTAGTAAATCAACTGCAAACAAATCTTCCTACTAGGACCAGAGCAAAATGTTATTAGCAAACACGATGGCAAAGGGAAGAAAACTGTAAAAGAGATATTTTCTTTCCTTGGGTTGAAAATGCATGCTAGAGAAAATGGAAGACAACAGAAATGTGAAGCTACTTGAAAACCTTCCATAAGAATTGATACACATTGGGACCTATGGCAGAATTTGGAGCAACTTCTGTAGTCAAAATTTCAAGGATTTAGTAAAAGAGCTAACAGAAAAATGAGTCCGAAATGAGAAAAAAAAAAAAAAAAGGCAGAAAATGGTGAAGAGGACTCACAGACGGTATGTGAAGCTGCAGATACTAGTTTTATAGAACAGTGGGGAGAGGATTTGGGAGTAATTAGGGAAAGAAAAAAATATATATATTTTTCAGATGGAAGCTAACAATTAGCTAGAGCAGACAGGTATATCATGGATAAGGAGGCAGATGTGAGCAACTAAACTCAGTACTGGAGTCATACAACAGTGTTTGAAAAAAAAAAGAAAAAGAAAAAGAAAAAGAAAACTCAATGCCAGGATATGTTTAGAGGATTATAAGTTCTCTTTGGTATGCAGTAAAATTGGTATTACTAAAACTTAACAGGAAGATTCATTTGAATTGGATGTGAAAAATCGCAATTTAAAGTCTGATATTGTTACAGTTATTATTATTGTTGTCAACATCATCATCATTACGTTTGTCAGCATTATGTTTGTTTCTTAAAAATCTAGCAAAGCAAGCAAATTTCTGTATATTTTCATATTTGGAGCAAATGAAAAGGAATAGGATGTGTCTAAGCTAAGTAGCAATCTATCACTTTGCTAGTCATTTTGGCAAAATGAAATGGTAATTATTTCCTTTCCCTAAGAGCTTACATCTGAAACAGACAGTGACAGCAGGTACATGCAAAGCTCTAACAGGCAAACAGGATGAACAATGTGTTACCACGGCACGTTAATTTCACTCATTTTTCTGAAAAAAAGATGAAAGTGAAATGGAAAGAAAGGGTAGAGAAGGACAAGGGAAACAGAGTGGGTAGGCTGAGAGAAACCCTTATTTGATCAGACTCAGAAGGGAAGAGCAGAAGATAGTTCCTCTCAATAATAGAAATTTCCTTCAAATTTACTAATTTTCCAGAGCCAAGGAAAACAAGGAGTGAAATTGAAAAGGAAGAAATTAGGAAATGTTAAAAACTCATTTAAGGTGGCTGATATTTCAAGTACCATCATCACAGCATCATTTATGTTTCAACAAGTAAGCATGTTCGAGGTAACATTTTCTTAGCTACAAATTTCTGGCCAGCTCTGCTCTTACCATATAAAGAAGATGAAATATTTTATTACCCTTTAGTAACTTAGACATATGGTATCAACTAGAAAAATAATTACACATGGCATTCCATAAGAATTTTCTGGGAGAGCTCTGATTTGTTAAAATTCATCTAAAAAAATGTTAGAACTACAGACATGCTTCAGAGGAGTGGAAAACATGATGGCACAGACCAAAAATGGCATTTTTAAAATCTTATTTGATAGATAAGCTGCAAACTTGACATCTGTCACAGGTTAAAGCAGGACTAATCTGATATACTGTTGAATTTTTAAGGAATGAAATCATAGCAATGCAATTAATATCAGTAAACATAATGTTGCATTGGACCTAGTGTGTTTTATATTGATGACTAGGAAATAAATACAACATTAATGCTGCTACAGTGTGTGGAAGGCACAAAGAGTCCCTTGGAGGAGTGAGCACTAAGGGGGAGCAGGCAGTTGCACCCTTCACTCTTGCTTCTACAGGCTATTGAAATCCTTGGTGGGCAGATGCATCGGGTAGGACAGACTTTGAGCACTGATAAGACAAATCTGTACTGGAATCTTCTTTGTTCTCTGCTTCCCAGATGACCTTGAGTTTTACATACTTACTCACTTGGTGATGCTGGGCACTCACAGACAAAAAGCAGTGTGGATGTGAAGGCAGATCACTCCATGTACCTCTTGTTAGATAGGACGGATACAGAGAAAATCTTTGCGCTCTCTTTTCCTTATTTACTCTTGCACAAAAGAATCCTCCAGCAGCTTCCCAAAACATCTTAGTTCTCATGTCCTTAGTTTTAATATTGCAGAGAAGAGAAATGAACCATAAAATGGATACTTTACCTAGAAAATTTTAATGAAGTAGATGAAAAACAACTCAATCTATAAAGTTTATTACAAAAATAATGAAAGGTTACTTGCTTATATTGTATATGTACCTTCAAGGGGAAAAAATAATTAGGAATTAAAGGGCTTTCTATAGAAGAGCATAGTCAGAATTAGTGGCTAGAACCTGAAGTCAGGCAAACTCAAGTAATAGACTAAGAACATACTTTTAACAGCAAGTGACTAATTCATGAAACATCCTATCCAGGAAAATGATAGATGATTCATTTTAGGACTTCTCCAGACCAAGAAATGATGTCTTTCTGGCAGATATGATTTCATTTGACACAATCTCAGCATAGGAATGACCGGTAAAGTGTAAAGTGTAACAGCCTAAAATACACTGAAGATTGGAGTGTTTTTTCTGATTGTTCCTTATGACATTCAAGAGCCTGGCAATCAGTAGCCAAGTTGCTGTGGTATATACAACAGCAGGATACTGATGCAATAAATGATATGCTGAACAGTGTATTTTACATTCATGGACTCTCACTCTTTCTTTTCTTTTCTTTTCTTTTCTTTTTCTTTTTCTTTTTCTTTTTTTTTTTTAACTATTTTTTTTCTTTTGGTTTTAAATTGGACCCCCAGAAAGCAAAGCAAAACATACATCCCCAAAAACTCACTGTAAGTTAATTACAAGCAAATTAAAAACAAAACAAGCACACTTCAATGAAAAACATCATACTCAGTTTTCTTTTGATTTAGCATTTACAATGCAAGGCCTGACTCATACTATCTGAGATGTATGTTTTCATACCACAGGCCCTGAGAACAAGTGCACAGTCCCGGAGTCCAGCTCTGTAGAAACAGTGACTGAGG